>CAUYPK010025999.1:0-29667 GCA_963574355.1 Loris lydekkerianus | reverse complement strand
GAATGTAAATGTCTTGGCACAGTAACTAGGAAAATGCCAGGAAGGCTATGTTAACCATTGTGATGAAAATGTGTCAAACGGTCTATGAAGCTAGTGTATGATGCCCCATGATCATATCAATGTACACAGCTATGATTTAATAAAAAAAAAAAGGGGGGGGAAAAAGAAAGCAAATAGTATTCTACTTTTTAAAGAAGGAAAGAGATCTAAGAATTAATTCTCTTCTGCAAAACTATTACCCCACATCTCCACACTCCTTAATCTTATTTTACCCATTTGTCTGTACCAGAAAACTAAGGGAAATTATAAAGATTGAAGATAGCATAAGGGTTTTTGCAGTTTTTGGCTGGGGCTGGGTTTGAACCCACCAACTCCGGCATATGGGGCTGGCGCCTACTCCTTTGAGCCAGTGGCGCTGCCCCAGAATACTTACTTATTTTAAACCAAAGATGAGTAAAGTATATTCAGAATAATAATTAGTAAAATGATGTGTTAATGCGTGGAGGCGATGTTGGCATTTCTAGACCTATTCGGACATGCACTAGACCTGATATAATACTTTGCACCTATAAACACAGGGAAGGAGAACTGGAAAACTGCAGAGACAGAAGAGGAGCTGCCAACATTTTCTCGCTCTGCCTGTGCTAAGTCTTGGGTTAGGCTGCCAGTGCCCTACTCAAGAGAGAAGGATCAAGAGATGAAGTCAGACAAAAAAAATCTCACCTGTCGAGGAGTCGCACCATGGGGAAGACTCCATAAGCCTCACTATAGAAGGATTTTATCAGCAAATCAGTGATTGCTAAGAAACTATAAGAGCTGACAGGTGATTATAATTATGTTCCTAGTCTCAGTAAACAAGTGTTTGGATTTTTTTCTTCATCTTATTGGCTAGGTCTGAATCACAAAAGAGCTAGAAACTGAGGAAGAGGAAGACCAAAGTGAAAGAGCAAATCACGCTCAGTCTTTCACTTGAGTTCTGTTGGGCCTTAATCTGGTTGGCATTGGAGATACACTGACCCAGTGGGGGCAGATGGCTGATTAACTACATCTGAGTCATAAGAACTGGACGTGACTAGATAAAATCTGTGAATTACCAGACATAACCGGAAAACATATGGAATGCCATGTATGTCTGAGATGTTATGGAGAGAGAGAGAGGGAGGATGTGATGTGGCATGAATGGAAGAGAATGGTTGGAACCAGTTATATTCAAGAAATGGTGTGAAAAAATCCAAGAGTGGAATAACCAAAGCAGCTCCTCACTGAGGTACGGAATAAGGAGAATTTGATTTTGCCAGATGAATCCAAGGAGACTTTCAGCAAAGAACCGGCAATGGAGCTAAGTCTTAAGGATCACCAAGATACAGTTCAGAAGAATATGGACAAGGATACCAGTCCTAGGGCACAGAAAATGCAGTTAATTTTGAAATTTTGCAGTTTGATTTTAAAGCTTCAGGCCAAAGGAAATGGCAGGAATTAGGGTAGAAAATTGGCACACGTGAGGGTAAGTTGTGTAAATATTTTGGTCTAAGAAATTCGATGATCAATCACATACTTTTGAGAGAGCTGAGTGACAGCATAGGGTTTGTCTAAGAGGAGGACAATTTAGGAGTCTGCAGAAATAGATTATGAGACCTTAAACTGAGATAGCTTTTAAAAATGTAGAAGGGCAGTTACACAGGATTTTCAGTAACAGAGATGTTAGGACTTCAGCACAGGGATCGGTTGTGTGGAAGGAAGAGTACTGAGGATGGGGACTGCGTTTTCTGATCTGAGATGGAGTGATGATGCTAAGTCTTATGTGAAAACACATTAAGATGAAAAGTGATTTCTTTTCATGATTTTCTTTCTCCTGTCCTTTTTTTTCTTTCCTCCCATTCTTCTCCTACCACCATCACTTGCACATTTTTCAGTCTTTCTACTTGCATTTTATTTTCCAACTGATTTCAAAACAAGAATTGGAAGCAGCTGATCGTTAATGTTCTCTTTGTGTTTTTCTAACATTTCTAATGCTAGATTATTATCTTATTTTTTTTCTCTCACTGTTTTGGAACTCTGTTCAATTGTCCTGGGGAACTAAGAACTGTGTTTATTATTATACCTTGATCTTGTTCTGTATTCATAATAACATCCACATATGCTTGGAAGGAAATTTTTATTGAAGTAATCATATTGAGTTGTAGCCAATAATAAATTTATGTGTGTTGCTAAAACTTGACTTTTAAAATAACGCAGTTCTAGTCACCCCATAAAAAGCCATTTACAGTGACAAAGATCAATATTTATGGATGATTTTAGATATAATCAAAAACTTTTACTCTTAATATACAATAAAGAAAATAAGCAATAAAAGAAAACCAGAAATAGTCCTAGAATCACTGGTATGGTAAACAAAGAAAATTTGATTGTTTTTGTATTTTAAAATCATTGACCCAGAAAACCCCATAAAACAAAAAAATGAAAAAAAAAAAAAAAAAAAAGGTCTAGGCCAGGTTTCTCTTGGATTTATCTAAAATGTGATTTATTTTTCTCATCTGCTAGTACAAAAAGGTGGAATTTGGTTAGATGTGGCCCAATATTGTGACAGTGAGAGATGTGCCAGTGATCCTACTTACTTGACAAATACATAGTATTTAAACCAGAAAGAAAAACAATCACAAAAAAAAGCAACAATAACAAGTTAAGGTCAGTAGAAATATTTTTATGTAGTATAATGTATCATCCTGAGATGTCATCTTGAGAAGGTCAGTTTAAATAAGAGAGAAAAATTTGTAGCCTAGATCAAAACCACAACCAAGCCTCCAAAGAAACATAATACTTTGTGTTGTATTTTGATGCAGGAATGTTAACTAATTGCTCACATTAGGTAACTTCAGGGGTATGGCAGCTTGAGCATGCTCATGCTTTCTTTTGGAAGTACATGGTATATGGAATGGAGATTTAATTTGGTCTGCAGAAAAATAATAATGCTGGTCTCCCACAAAGAGAAGAGCCCAATTAAAGGGACATAAACATGATTTAAATGTCATCATCTATGTTCCCAGAGCATGAGACCGTTATTTAGGGTAACCTCACCACTCTTAATCACAACCAGGGCTGGACCCACTTAGAGAAATATTGGAAATTTTCTAGGTGACTGGTGAGCTAATTGGCCTTCCTATGGGAATGTGGGATGAGAAGTAGAGGAAGGAAGATCGGTTTCCTGATGTGCCTAAAAATGAGCCATGTTTGGAAATATGGTGTAGTGGGAATTTATCTCCTTTTCCTTTAGGGTAGTATTAAGCTGAATAGAATGATCTGAATTTTTCTAATGTTCAAATGATGCCATCAAAAAAATTTAGCACCAGAAGGAAGAGATATTTTCTTTTCCATATAAAGTAGTTGAATGGAATGCAGATTTCAAGATTATTATTTTATAAGCACCAAAGGAGACAAGAAGAGCTTCGTCTGTCATTGTTGTACCCTTTTACTGAAAGGACTTGTTATGTGGAATTTGGATTCAGTCAAAAGCCCACACTTTAGGATCAGGAAGGCCACACGTTTCCTTAAGGCCACAGGTTCTCCACCCTCTGGCATAATATCTTTAAAAATAAAATACTAAGAAAAAATTATGCAACATAATTTACCCTTGTTATGTAGTGTAATCTAAGGAAACTAGTCTTAATATGATGCATTAAAAATTCTGTGGCATCAATAAAACATTAAAAGCAAAATCTTTTATTAGTATTTTTTCCCAAGCAGGTGTTGCAAGCATTAGTCAGAGGTTTTAAGATTAAACAAAGTATTGTGTATATGCATTTTGTGAAATAAAATATGTTCTGTTTAGAAAAGATCTTTCATCTTCAAAGAACTTAATAGTCATAATGGGGTAAGAAGGTGATAGCTCCTACTTGCAAATCATTTCGTACACTTGAGAGACTTTTTTTTTTTTTTCAAAGAATCTATAAATGCCTCTCGTGTTTTTATTCTTGAAAGAGTGAGATAGTTTCAGTTGAAAGACTTAAATTGAGTTAGTCACACATTAAATATCCCAAAATATTTATTAACATCAGATATCATGTAAAATTCTTGAAAATTAGTAATTTATTTTAAGAAATATTCACTAATCATTTCCTAAGCTCCAGATGTTGGCGATACAAATATAAAGAAAGTTAATAATACCTCTTCTCTGCCATGGAGATGTGTATTGATTCAAACCACGTGATACAGATTTTCACTAAATTCCAGCCTCATAGCTCCAACTGTGTACAACTACATATGAGACACATTCGTCTGGATGTGTTGTGTTAATTTAACTTCAAATATCTAAACTACTAATTTCCTTCTTTTCTGCCAACAACAACAGCCTGTCCTCCTAATATCTGTATCTTCAAAAGGAAAACCTTCTCAAACTTACGAATTGAAACCTACACATTAATTTCTCACAAATGTGAGGAATCATTTGATTTCTCTTCCTCTTTTTTATCCTATCAAGTCACCCGATTTCTTTTCCTATTCTTTCCTATCCTTTCCATTTATCTAGTTACTCAAAACCCCTGACATTACTGTTTTAAACAACTTGTTTTCATTCCCGCATTATCGTTCATGGAGAAGAAACTGGATAGAATTCATTTCCAATCTCTGCTCAGTCACTTACTGGATGTGTGTCTTTGAGAAAGTTAGGTACTAATAACATCTGTGAAAATCCAGGATTTGTCAAAGGATTGTTGGGAAGATTAAGATGATAATGTGTGTACAACACTCAGCAGAGACCCAGCAAAGGCAGGAACATGAGGTGTTATTAGCTGTCACGATCATTCCTGTTTCCTGTTCATGTTCTTATCATTTCTGTGGACTTTTGGCAAACTCTTTGAGCCTCTCTTCTGAATTGCACTCTCTCCTTATATTCCAGTTCTACTTTTTCACTAGGATTTTACCTTTCTTCCCTGGCTGTCTTTCTGTGAATACAGCTGGCCCATTTCTGTGCTTTGCTGTCCCTCAGCAGCTTCCTTGGCCTCTGTGTCCTCAAAATTTAAGGGAAGCAGCTAACACGTAAAATGTGATTGTATGTACAATCAAATTCTTCCTTGAAAAAACCCTTTAAAAAAGAAATTTTTAGCTCCAGTTGTTATCAACAATTTTACCAAACATTTCAGGAAAACTTAGTACCATTTCATAAAATCTCTTCTAGGACATAGAAGAGGAGGGAAACCTCCCTCATTTTATGAGGCCAACATAACCTGTTACTAAAGTCAGGCAGTCATTAAGATATTCCATGTTTTCTGCCAAGAGTTTTTTATAGTTTCACATTTTACATGTAGATCTATGATCCCAGGGTGTTCATTTTTTATACACTATGAGAAAGCATTTTTTGTTTTGTTGTTTAGTGTTTCTATTTTTATGGTCTTGGATTTTTTTTGACCTTAGTATGTACAGATCAAGCATCATTTGGAAATGATGCTTCAACCATTTTTTACCTTTTCAAAAAATCAATTGGCCATACTTATGAGCTGGTTTTCTAGAATCTCTATTCTCTTCCATTCATTTGCATGTTTTTTCCTTGACCAATGCTATGCTTTCTTGAGTACTGTATCTTTCTAGTATCATTAGGTGTTGAGGAAACAGATGTCAGGTCCCTGTGTTCCCAGGTTCCCAGTATTGAAGAATGGTTATAGGCACTGAGTCAGAGGAATGAATGAGCAAGCTGGAGCAAGCAGGCAAAGTGCTAATGAAGATTAAAGCACAGTGCATTGCAGAGAAGGAATGGGTCAACCTTGGGAGTGGAGGAGATGCTGAGTTTAGCAAGATTTCACCTTTTATCCTGACTCCCTAATTTTATGGTAGATTGGGGGTTGGAATATTCACAGGTATTTTTTGGGAAAGAGTAGAGAATTCCTATAATTAGGAATCCTCCCCTTTTTCTATACTTGCAATTGCCATAGTATTTGTAAACTGTCATGGCACTGGTGGGTGTAAGTTTTACGGTGTTGATGGGTGTAGTTCATTTAGAGACACCTTACTTCAACTGTGCACATGCTCCAAAGACCCTGTACTGAGGCCTTGATCATATCTTCACTTTGTGGTTTTTCTCCTTCTTTCTGATCGTCAGTCCTTAGAGACCTTCTATTGCAGACCAAACATCCAGTCAGTCTTTGGACCCCCTTGATATGTCATCTGTCCTAATCAGGCTGTTCCCAAAATAACCCACGTCAATATTACTGTCCATGTCAGAAAGTCCCTCAGGCATTGATTAGCCTCTGTCTCAAGGCAACCCACCTACAAAGCTCCCCACCTACAAAGTCTCTATTAGCCCCATTCCCATGACAACTCACATAACAACTCAGGCAGTCTGGCTAACGCCAGTCCAAAACAGTGTCCACCATCCACCGTGCTCATAGCTAATTAACCAGCTAACCTATGTATTAAAATAGCCCTGTGAGTCCTGTAAGTTTGTGGGGTTTTCCCCATTTTTTCTATCTGTTCTAGTTCCTTTACTTTTGCATATAAAATTTAAAATCAGCTTTTCTACACCTTCAAAGCATTCTGCTATAATTTTTTCTTGGTTTATATAAAATCTGTAGGTCAATTTGAGGAAAATTGGTATGTTAATTATGTTAGATTTTCTAGTCCATCCAGGAGCATATGTTTCTCCATTTATTCAGATCTCTCAGATCTATAATCAGTATTTTAGGTTTTCAGGTCCTAAACATATATTTTTTAGAATTATTTATAAGCATTTATTTTTTGGAAAGTATTATAAGTAATACAGTATTTTACAACTTTTGGTTTCCAATTGTTTAGTGCTAGTATATAAAAATATGACCGAATTTATCATATATATTGATTTGATTTTCTATCCTGTATATTACTAAGCTAGCTGGCTTCTAGGAATTTTTTAGAAAATGTTTTGGAATTTTCTCAAAAGACAAACAATACGTTATCTGAGAATAGGAATAGTTTCCTTTCTTCTTTTTTCTCCCTCAATGTGAGTATCTTTTATTTCTTTTCTTTTCTTATTGCACTAGCTGTGACTTTCAGTACTTTACAGAATAGCTGTGGAAAGTGAACATCTATGCATAGTTCCTAATCAAATGCCTATTTAGCTCTGTCTTTGAAGTCTGATATGATTTTAAGTTTTTAGAGATGTCCTTTTTTTTTCATTTCGGGTTAATAGTAGGGTAAATATGATTAGGTTACATTATTTGTGTTTGTAAGGTAAAGTCCAAAGTCTGAGTTATAGTTGAGTCCTTCAACCAAGAAGTGTGGCATATACCCCTGTGTTGATGGGAATTTACCAAGAAATCCCCTTGTTGAATTTAATTGTGTTTTTCTCTCATTTGGGCTGGTAGTTGTTGATCTACTAGTTTTAGATTAGTACTAACTATATGAGAAGCTTCATTTTCCATTTTTGAGATACCTTGCTTAGAAGAATGTTCTCCAAATCCATTGAAGAAAATACAAAAGATGAAAAGTCTGCATATTTTCATGGCTGAATAGTATTCCATAGTATACACATACCACAGTTTATTAATCCATACATGAGTTGATGGGCACTTGAGTTGTTTCCACATCTTTGCAATTATGAATCGATCTGCTATAAACATTTAAATGCAAATGTCCTTATGGTAAAATGACTTTTTTTTTTTCCTTTTGGATAGATACTTAGTAATGGGATTGTAGGATCAAATGGAAGCCCTATGTTTAGTTCTTTAAGACTTATCCATACTTCTTTCCAAAGAGGCTGTACTAGGGTGCAATCCCAGTGAACGATCTATAAGTGTATCCTGCTCTCTGCACCCATGCCAGCATCTGCAGCTTTGGGACCTTGTGATGTGGGCTATTCTCACTGGTGTTAAGTGATATCTCAAACTGGTTTTGCTGAGAACCAAATTGTAGTAACAATACCCTTCTCAGTAGTTTCAGAGAAAATGAAATACCTTGGAATATACTTAACAATGGATATACAGTATCTCTATAGAGAGAACTATGAAAGACTGAGAAAAGAAATAGCAGAAGATGTTAATTAGTGGAAGAACATACCATGCTCCTTAAACCAAGATGTGAAGCTATAGGATTCTAGATGAAAATGTTGAAAAATTCTCATAGACATTGGCCTGGGCAATGAATTTATGGAGAAGACTCTAAAATCAATCACAGTCATGACAAAAATTAGCAGTGCAACCGAACTAAATTTAAAAGCTTCTGCACAGCCAAGGAAATAAACATTAGGGTGAATAGGCAATCTACAGAATGGCAGAAAATATTTGCATGCTATACATCTGATAAAGGGTTAATAACCTCAATCTATAAAGAACTCAAGCATATCAGCAAGGAAAAAATATCAACCCCATAAAAGAATGGGAAGAAAACATGAATGGAAGATTTTCAAAAGAAGATAGACTAATGGTCAATAAACATATGAAAAGAATACTAAATGTCTCTAACTTCAGGGAAAAGCAAAGCAAAACCACAATGAGGTATCATGTAATTCCAGTGAGAATGGTTTTTATCCAAAAATAGCCAAACAATAGATGCTGTCATGAATGTGAAGAGAAATGAACATTTATACATTGTTAATGGGACTGAAGACTAGTACAGCTTCTATGGAAACTCATATAGAGATACCTCAAAGAACTAAAAGTAGACTTATGATTTGACCCAGAAATGTCACTATTAGGTATTTACCCAAAAGGGAAAAAAAGCCAAAGGATATGTGCATTGCATTGTTTACTGCAGCACAAGTCACAATTGCAAAGATATGGAATCAATTTATGAGTGGATTAATAAAATGAGGTTATGTATGCCATGGAGTCCTACTTCGTCATACAATAAAAACGATGAACCAATACCTGTGGTAACAACCTGGATGGAACTGGAGACTATTCTTCTATGTGAAATACTGCAAGAATGGAAAAACAAACACCATAAGTACTCACTATTAAATAGAAACTAATGAATCAGCACCCATGTGCACATTTGGTAACTCAACAAAAGCCAAGCAGGTGTGAAGGGCAAAAAGGTGGAGGGTGGTAAATTCACGCATAACACGTAGAAGGCACAGTATTTGGGAGACAGGCACACTTAGAATTTCAACTGAACCTGTCCAAAAGCTATTCATGTGGCCAAAACATTTATAACCCCATACTATTTTGAAGCAAAATTGTAAAAATTTCTGTTAAAATGTACTTTAATATATATAAGTAAAGTTTAAATTCAATGGGCCTGAATGAATCTTTATGGACACAATTTATGATGTTTAATTTATAACTTTAAAGAACCATAAAATTCTAACAAATTATATAACTTAACAATTTTATATTATATGCTAATACCTTACCCCTATATGTGGTCTCTATTTGATCACGATAACTTTTAGATTATGTCCTTCGATAGTTTAAATAAATTATTGAGAAATATGAATTTTAGTCTTACAACTATTGTTCTAGAGCACAGAAAAGACTTGAAAGAATGAAGAGAAAAGAATAATTTTAGGAACATATATATGAAAACATCAAAACCATGTCACACTTTACACATAATCAGAAAGTTTTGTTTTTCTTGTTTTTTTTTTTTTTTTTTTTTTGCTTGGACCTAAAGAAACTAGCAAGTCTAAGAGCTCTCAGTCTAGGAGAAACCATATTGTTAGTAATCAATAGACAGAAAAATAAACGTTCACATCAAATATTGATTAGTGAGCCCAGAGATGCTCCAACAGCAAAATAATCTAGTAATAATGGATCAAAAGGTAAAATAAATTATAGCAGGAAAGTGCAAACATTCTAGAATAATCACCATATATACTTGAGTATAAGCCGAGTTTTTGCGACACAAAATTTGTGCCGAGTTTGGGTTTTTCGGCACAAATTTTGTGCCAAAAAAACTCGGCTTATACTCGAGTATATAGGTATTCTTTTAATGTGATAGACACATGACTATTATGATAACCTAACAAAAATAGCAAACATATATTGAAATTTTGTATTTTCCATTAACTTATTGAAAGTATTTAAATCAGGAGTAATAGGGAAATTAATAGGAATTACACTTCACACAACTCAATTTTAAGAACTGTTAAAGTAAGTGAAACTAACATTTTTCCTGGATCCCAGAATTCAAACCGTATTTTAAATGTATAATGTATTCAGCTACTATTTGTTTTAGACTTGTTGATGTAGCCTGGGAAATGTTATCATTTTTACTGTTTCCTACAGAGAAACTATTTTCCAATTTATGTGTCATACAACTTATAGGACTTTAATTCATTTTTAAAAAGTTTGAGCTATCTGTGTGTTACTTTACAGTTGTACATAAAATGTTTTTACTGTAAGATGAGTTGATATATAAAATACTGCCTTATGGCATAAAAAAGACAGTAACACTTTTTAAAAAAGAAAGTATTATTAATAGAAGGGCATATTTCAATGTAAAAAACAAAATATGTTGTATTTCCAAAAAGTCACTTCTTTTTACTTTTATCACTTTATTCTAATAATTCTTTTATAGCTTAATTCTAGCACTCCATACTCATCTGTGTAAGAATTTGTAAATAAGTATAATAAATTGTGGTTTACATTTATTAAAGATGCACCAATACATTTTACATTTTGAAAAAATGATTTTTAGCTTTTAAAATTTTTTTTTCCAAAACAACAGACTAGGTGTAATTGTGGTAGAGCTTCCTGCCTTTTAAAATATTGCTAAGAATAAACCTGTAATATCCCAAAAGAAATTGGTTCTTTCTACTAATCTGCTTAGTCTAGATATGTCTGTGATTTTACTTTCAAGATATGTCAGGTCCTGATTGGAAGGACCACCTGTGTTTCTCAGAATAAAACTTTATGACTCACGTAAAACACCCAAGAAAAAGACCTAAGAAACAAATAAATTGCCTTTGCAGGCTAGATATGTATTCTCTTCCTCTTTGGCAGTTTCACTTGGAGGAGAAGTGTTCTGTTTATTGAACAAACTGACAAAGAGACAAAAGAGTACACGTCTTTCTCCTGTTGCCCCTCGTTCTGTCTGAATCATCCTTTGTTCATGGAATCACTGTTAACACCTTGGCACCAGGGAGTATTAGCTCTCTGGGAATGCTGTTCTTCCTTCTTCCTCCATAAAACAATGCAGACGTGCTTTGCTAATGGAATGGATTCAGGTAAAGCTAGGCCTGTACTGATAATCCTAGGTAGACAGAAACATAGGCTCTGAGATTTAGTTCTGCATTGGTATTGGAAAAAGGCAATCTGCACAGGCCCTGCGGTTTTACTGCTTACTCTTGCGGGGAATGGTAAGAAGGTGAAGTACTGACTATGCTCTTTTTCTCAGTCAGTTCTCAGGGTTGTGTTTGTAGTGGGCAAACTTGGGTAATGGGATGATGTCTACCTCCAGGTACAGAACAGGCTTCCTTCCACTCCAGTAAAAGCAACAGAGCTCCGTAATCAGTAGAAGTCCCCTACAGTATAACCCTACGTGTGTGAGCATAGGCCTTGGGACCGAACTGCGTCCCACAAAATGTGTATGTTGAAGCTCTAACTTTCAGTGTGCTATATCTGGAGACAGAGTCTTTAGAAGTTAATTAAGGATAGATGAAGTCCTAACTATGGAGCTCTAATCCAGCAGCACTATAGCCTTACAAGATGACCACAGAAGAGAGATGGACACTTTTCTCTCCTCAACAAGTCACCCCTCTACTTTCAGACAGGAAGAGACCTCACCAGTCACTAACCCTGCTGGCATCTCCATCTTGGATTTTTAGGCTTCTTACACTGTAAGAAAATACTATTTTTTGTTTGTTTAAGCCAATCCAGCCTATGGTATTTTGTTATAGAAGCCCTAGCTGACTAACACAGGCCTCTTGTGTTGCTCCTGTTGGTTTGAGCAGAAGGGATATGGGGAATTTCCACAAATATTATGAAACTAGAGGTTTTTATCTCTTGCTTAGGACTCTCATCCCTTTTGCCAGTACCTTTGAAATACTTTCAGGCCAACTTGTCAGCTTATAAGTAGGATATAGCTTAGACCCTGACCCTGCTTGATAAAGTGCTCGCTGTCAGCCCCAGATCCTCAGTAACTAGTCACTACTAGGAAGGATGATGGTGGGGGCTCTTCCTGCCCCTGCAGCGCTGTCTACGAGCATAATCATGTACTAGGTATCTTGTTCAGCACTTTTTATATATTATTCTAATTGATCCTAACAAAAACCCCGTGAAGTAGCTAACATTAAATAATGGAAATTAACTGATATAATGCATATTTTAAAGAGACCATTCTAACTGCCGTGTAGACAGAGGGGTCAGATTAAAGTTTTATTTACTACAATACTCTGTGTAAAGATGAAATGGAATCCCCATGTTGTTACATGTGTGACAGAAATGAGAGTGCATCTTTATAAATATTAAATAAATATGAGATGACTATAGTGCAGTTATAACAGAAAACGCACTACATTTAATGTAATCCTACTCCATTTTGTTGTTCAGGCTTCCATAATTTATTTGTCCTCCTTTTCTCATTTGACTTAATTCCTATAAATCAAATGAAGTTAAGGGTCTAACAATGGTATGTCCGAAATTCAAAATGGCGTTTGCAGCACTGTCCAGAAGTATTTAAGAGACATTTATCTTAAGCTGTAGCTATCTCTATCTCTATAGAATGAAATCTGAATTCTGAAGAAGTCTTTTTTTATTGTGGTGATCCACACTGAGTAGCAATAGGGTGATCAAACTAATTTGAGTATTTTTATTATAGTAATGTATTTCAGCCTTTTTAAAATGTCCTCATAGCAATTTGTTCATTTCTGATATGTATTGATAATGGGTCATTGGCATAGGCTGTGTGTATGTGAGAAACAGCCTTAATTTTCCATCTCTCTCCAGGAATCACATCTATAGCCAAACTCTGTCTCTTTCTTCTCAAACCGGCTAAGTTTTCCCCTCCTGTCACTTTGTTCTCACAGAGGCTGGAGAAAATGGCTTTCAGTTTCCCACATTTCCTCAGGTTAAAGGGCTATGCTAATCTCTATTTTTAAAGGCTATTTTCTATTCCCCTCATGTGGGCAAAAGAAGGCAGCAGTAGATACTTACAAAGTCACCTGCCTAAGGAGGGCTTTGATGGCTTCTTTTGAATTCTTCCCCTTCGCTCTCTAGAGCCCCTTTCCTCGGCCCCCTTTTGCCGCCTTCTTCGGCACTGCACAGTTTAATACTCACCCGTACGGCTCTTTGAATCAGCCACCTGGTCCCTGTGACTTGTACACCAAATTTTGCAAAGAACATTCTGTCTCTGTGATGTTTTGTTTTAAATTGCTTTGTAGGGAGATGTATGTGCAGTACTACAAGAAATCTGTAGGAAAGTTTAGCCAGGAACAAAGAAGAGAACAAACGATTCATTCTGTTATTCTTCTGAAACCTGTCACCAAACACTGATTAATAAATACCAAAAAAACCAAACATAAGATTTTAAAAGTAGGGAAAAAAATGTTTTCTTGAAAACTGGGCCCCAATTTCTAGAATAAAATTTACTTACTGTTTACATTTTATATTTACAACCATGTTATGATTAAAAATGCCATAATATATTTATTGGAAATTAATAAATAAATTGCTCTAAAAAATAGTTGGAGCCAATGTTGCTAAAAGTTATATTGCTTTATTATATTTGATTTATTTGTATTTACTTGTAATTTAAGCTGTTTGAGGACATTGATCATGCTTTCTTATGGTCTGTTCCTTAATACAGCTTTGGTCACTCTGAGAATTAATTAATGATTCATCATGATCTGATAACCAATTCTCATTCAACTGCTTGCTTGCTTCAGCTGCTCTTTTCTGTTACTCTCTTTTTCTGAAAGCCTGTCTAAAACCAGATGTGAAGTCTTTATTCATAAGTGTTCAATCTCTGTGCTCTGATCATCTGGTTTAAAAGATCAATAGGACATGGCCCTAGGACACTCACCTTTCTATTTTATTAACATAGTATCCAAATAGGGGAGTAGTAATAATAATGCCTAGCTAATAGGTTTACTGGGAAAATTAATTAGTTTATACTTGCAAAGATGATCTACCTAGCCTGATTTTTTTCCCAAAGAAATACATATCTCAAAAAGGAAACACTTCAACAAACCACAAGCTGATGTCATAATTTCAAAAGCTCAGATATTCCAGCTGAAAGTTATCTGTCATATTTTTTAATGAATAATTCAACATTTAATCCATTAATATTAACCTTTTCAATACATATCAAAAAATGCCTTAGACTTAGCAGAATCTTTGACCAGAAATTTAGCTTCTAGAAATTTATTCTTTAGGGAAATCATATGAATAGGTGCAAAAGTTTAATGATAAGAATATAGATTGAAAACTGAAATTACCATAATGAAAAATAAACACTTTTTTAAGCAATACAGAATGGGCTAAATTATATAACAGTCATAAGTTTAAATACCCTAAACCCATCTCATACTATAAAACATTATTTACTTCTATAAAAAATATCCTCATTATAGTGTTAATATAAAGGGTTATGAAAAATATCCCACTAAAACGTAAGTTGAGTTATATATTTAGAGCCCATTTAAAAACATACTATCAGGCGGCACCTGTGGCTCAAAGGAGTAGGGCGCCAGCCCCATATACTGGAGGTGGCAGGTTCAAACCCAGCCCCGACCAAAACCTGCTAAAATAAAGCAGATTGAAAAACATACTACCAAAAACAGCAAGGAGAGGGAAAAATATGTCAATATTGGAAAAATATTATGTTGATCTGAGTAATGGGCACACAGGATTTATTATACTAAATTCATGCTTTAACATAAATTTTTATAATAAATGCTTTAACATAAATTTATGTAATAAAACTTAAATTTTCTTAAAAACCTTAATTTCTAATTAGAAATAATTAGAGGGGAGGTTATAGACATTAATTTTAGAATAAATTTTTGGCTTAATTTATATATGCATATACATGTATTTAAACACATATGTTTGGTGTGTAATAAGTAGATATGAGTGTTTATATAGAATATGATTAGATATCTATAAACTGGAAGTTCTTTTATAATTTTCTATATTTAAAAAAATTCTATAGTCAATACTTATTAAATTTAGAATGAGAAACAAATAATAATTATAATGCCACATAAATCCTGGTATCTATATTTTTGTCTTCATTATACATGGAATTTAAGTATAAAATTACAAATTTATACTTAAAAGATTTCACATCTGGGTTTAGACAGGCTTCCAAAAAAGAGAATAACAGAAAAGAGTAGCTAAAAAGCCTTTCATTTACCTGTTATCCAAATAGTTACCTATCATTGAATTTAATTTCAGTAAACTAAAAATGCCATAACATTTTTATTGAAAATTAATTAATAAATTTCTCTAAAAATAGTTAAAGCTAATGTTGCTAAAAGTCATGTTGCTTTACTTATATTTGATTTATTTTTATTTACTTGCACTTTAAGCTGTTTGAGGACATTGATCATGTTTTCAGGAATTTGTGAATTCATTAATTCTGGAATCAATAGGCTGTCTCTAATGAATCTGGTATGTAAATGAATAATGATTTAATCCAAATATTTCATTCAAAACAGTAAGCCATTTGTATTCCAGAAGATTGGATCATTAAAACCCTAATCAGTTAACAGACTGTATTCATGAGAAAAGTGTATTGATTTCAAAGACTTTATTGATTTTAGGTCTGTTGAACCCTGGCACCTTGCAAATTTATGGGCTGGCTTCATTGACTTCATTTTGATCTAATATATATTTGTTTTTTAAAAAATGCCATAAAAAGTTTCTGGCATCTGACTTTCTGAATATGAGATCACTACCTATAAATTCTTATTATTTTCAAACATCTTTTTTTTTTTTTTTTTTTTTTTTTTAAGAGAGTGTCTCACTCATCTCTCTGGGTAGAGTACCATGGCATTCATAGCTCACAGCAATCTCTATGGTGTTCAAGCACAGATCAATCAAGCGATCCTCTTGTTTCAGCTTCACAAGTATTTGGGACTACAGGTGTCTACCACAATGCCCAGGCTAGTTTTTCTGTTTTTAGTGGAGATGGTGTTATGCCTTTGCTTAGGCTAGTCTTGAACTCCTGAGCGAAGCAATTCATCTACCTTAGCTTCCCAGAGTGCTAGCACAGGCATGAGTCACCACACCAGGCCTTCAAATGTCTTTCATGTAGGAATGGTAAAACCATTAATTTCAGCTTCTGTTATGTACAAAAGGAAAATCAAAAGTTAAGTACAATTAAAAAATTCAAATATTTAAATAAGCAGTATTTTTAAAAATGTGTTTGTTTGAGTTATAAAATTCTACATAAGAGACTTGACTAAAAGAACCTAAGTCAAACTGATCATTGCTAACTGACCCCAGTGGCTTCCTTGGGAAAAACCAATAAAATATTAGAATAACATGGATCTGATGACTGTCTTCCTTTAAATTTTCTAGTTTAATTTGTCTTGCATAATTATTTCAACTCTCTCAAATCAAATTTGCCAACTTTTTCATAATGTTTTGATTCTAAATCTTTTGATATTGTGGATAAAATTTAAATTTGTCACATAGTTTATGGAAAAGAAACTGATTCTGCTCTTGTTATATACTAAATATTGTGAATCCATAAAAATCTCAAAAATTGGGACAGTGATTTACAAGTCATATCACTACTAATGTCAAATTATTAAGGCAGATTATTTAAGCTTCTTCTCCCAAATTCATATATTTCTGCCACAAATGTGTAAATAAAGTTTACATCTGTTTTTAGTTACTTTGGGTATAGAAAGCTTTCTTCAAATTTAGCCTATGACTTCTTACCAAAATTTTGCATCTATTTCCATTCATTACATAACTCATTAGGTATCTCAGAATATTTTGTTTTTATCATTTGAGTAAATTTTCTCTCATCTCTGTAATATCTTTCAATAAAATTAATTTCCCAGCCTCCTGTGCTCTTGTATAGGTAGTAGATACAAGTATTAAATTGGACAGTTCTGTCATTTGCTGGAGAGACGTCCCCTTCTAGATTGATATTGATCCATGAATCAATCCAATCATGAAATAAAGACAAAACAAACAAACAAATGTCTATCGACAGTCTAACATATGCCAGAGGTGCCTGCTAGATGATTAGCTTAGTAGCTAAGGCTTCGATGATGACTCCTTTATTTACCAGTTACCAGCTGTTTGATCAATGATTTAACTTTTCTTCATTTCCCCAAATATAAAACGTCTAACTACTAGTTTTGAATTATGGCTTTAGGATTGTTTTTGCAGTTAAAAGAATTGCTACATCTGAATCATTAGAACAGTGTCTTATCATAATTTACTGTGGTGTTTTAGTACTTAAATATCATATGATTTCATTATTCTCAAAATTATGTTTATATCTTATGCATGTTCAAAGCACAATAGAAAAGGTCGTGCAATAAAGGAGCAGGTCACTCTCATCTCCTGCCTTACTCCTGTCTCCTGAGATAAACGACCACTACAGTTCCATGGGCATAGTCTCACATATATTCTACTCAGGTATGGGTATACACTTCCTCCTTTCTTTCTAACACAAATTAGAATATGCTAATAGAGACTTGCCTACAACTGACTCTTACTTCGCTTAATACATCTTGACAGTTTTATATTTCACTAAATGGAGGAGAAACTCATTCATTTTACAGCCTTGTGTAAACTTAACCAGTCTCTTTACTCATGGATTCTTAAGTTGTTTCTTTTCTTTCTTTTTATCATACCAATGCTATGATAATCACATATTTGTACATGATTATATACACTTATTATATAATGTTTGTATGTTTTATATATATGCATGTGTAAATGTGCATACATTATATATTTACATATATAGACACACTACTCAAATATTCAAATAAACACAAACTACATATTCACAGTGATAAATTCAAATATACACATTGTATACACACATACACACACACACACACACATATATATATAGTATGTTGATTTTAATACATGGTTAAATATATCTGTTGAACAGATTCGTGCAATTAGGCTTTACAGCTCAATAAGGAGGATCTTTTAGATGTTTTATATAAACTGGAAACCTGCTGTCCATACTGGGTTTTGCCAATATAAATTGTCAACAGTAGCAAGCACTTATGTCTGATTCACATACAGTCATCAACAGAGTCATTTAATTTCCATATCTATGAATAGACCAATCCCACTGCATCTTTGGATTTTGCTATTTTATTTCTTATTAAAATATGAATATATTAGGAGTTTCTATTTTAATAGTATATCTATATTGTAGTTATTTTACCCCAGTTTTTCATTTATGTAGTACAATTTCTGTTATGATTCTTGGTCGTTCAAAGGCTTTTAAATTTTATGTAGTCAAATGTATTTTTGTATTGCTTCTGGCTCCCTGACAGGCATTTCCTTGTAATTGTTCATGTTTTCCCTAGTACTTCACTTTTATATTTTACATTTAAATCTTTTATTCATCAAAAATTATTTTGGTATAAATTATAAGTTAGGAATCCGGCTTTTATTTCCTAAATAAAAACCCACATGGACCTAAAAGTGTTTATTAAACTAAGCATGTTTCCCCACTGCTTTAAAATGTTATTTTTAATATTTATTATATACTTAAATATTTATGCTTTCCTCTATTCTGTTCAAGTGGTCTGTCTATTCTCATGCCAGTGCTACACTTTCAGAGTTGTTATAGTTCTTAGGATTATAATATAATTGAGTTAGTCCTCATTCATTACTCATCGTTTTTTAATAATTTCCTAGTTATTCTCACAAAACCTTGGTATTAGCTTCTCTTATCTTTCTAAAAAATGGTGCTGACTTTTTAGTTGAGATTTTATGAAAACATATTTTATTTTATACTAGGAGGCTTTAGTCTAATACATGGGCAACTAATGGAATAATACAACTATTTTTAGTTTCTATGTAGAGAAGCTGTTTATTTTTATATGTTAATTTTATAATCAGCAGCCAGTTGAGTCCCACTGTGGTTTCTGAGGCATTGTAAAGTTAATTTGCAAATGTTTTCCGGGTACATAATGATATAATCTTTAAAAATGATAATTTCCTGTTGTTTTTCAATTTTTACACGCATATCTTATTTTAGTCTCCAGCTAAGTTGTCTGACATTTTTATACTTTATATCTTACTATAATGTTAAATAGTGGTGATCCCAAAGGCCTCTTTGTATTGCTTTTTATTTTAATGGCATTTGCTTACATAAATGGTCTTCCAACTTTTTTAATTGAACAAGTCTTATGGGGCTTGATAAAACACAGATTCGTAGGTCCCACACCCAGAGTCATGATTTTGTAGGTGTGGGGTGGGACACAAGCATCCCTATTCTAACAAGTTCCCAGTGCCTTAGACACTGTGTGGCCAGGATCTATGCTTTGAGAACTGCGTTATGTTATGCTATTTATGCTGGCTTTTAATTTGAGAAATACATGTATATTTAAAGATGTTAAGAGACTACTTATTCTTTTTATTACAAGTTTATTAAGAGGAATGGATGTGGACATTTTTCAAATACCTTTTGAGAAACTGTAGAGCTGACAATATTATGTTATCCTTTTTTCCCATTAGTATGATGACTTTCAGTAATAGATGTTCTAATATTGAAAAACCTCATGCACAACAAACTTGATAATAGCGTTTTACTTTTTAATATGCTATTATGACATTATCATTAACATTGTTTAAAAATATTCCTTAAATTTAATCAAGTTTTCATTCCTTTTATTCCTGTTTTTCTTGCTTTGGATATTAACATTAAAATCATTTTGTAAACACAGTTTGAAATATTTTCTTCTCTATATA
The DNA here is from genome assembly GCA_963574355.1 of Loris lydekkerianus. Taxonomy (NCBI): domain Eukaryota; kingdom Metazoa; phylum Chordata; class Mammalia; order Primates; family Lorisidae; genus Loris; species Loris lydekkerianus. The sequence continues at coordinate 9,853 of CAUYPK010025999.1, read as the reverse complement.
TGTTCTGGAAGTAAAATTTTCACAGCAAAGACATCAGCTTTTTAGGGTTTTGATACATTTCACTGAGGATGTGTTATGGGACTGGCATTCGTTCTGAAGTCTTTGAGAATTTTGCTCAATATTGTCCATTTATTTGTTACTTTTTATAAGTAAATATTGATATTTTTATTCTTTCTAAAAATGCCTCTTTTGGGAGAGATCAAACAAAACACCTCTGAATAACATAAGGATAAAAGAATTGCAAAATATGTTAAACAATATATTGAACTAAATGAAACTAAAAATACAATGTTTTATTGAAAATATGTGTGAAATAGCAAAAGTAGTTGTTAGAATGAAATTTTTAGCAATGAATGCATATTTTTTAAAAATAGAAACATAATAATCTAAGTCTCTAGTATAGGAAATTTGATAAAGAATATCAATACATAGCTAAATCAAGCAGAAGAAAAGTAATAATAAATGTCAGAACAGAATGCAATGCATTTAAAATAGGACATTAAGAGAGAAAATGAACAAAACCAAAAATTGGTTCTTAGAAAAGTTCCAATTGATTAATCTCTCTTAATAAAGTAAAAAAGAAATTAGTGTTGTCAGACGTGAAGAAGGGTTGTTTGTTCTGTCAATTATTTTCTTAGTTGTGCAGAAGCTTTTTAATTTAAGTCCTATTTATTTATTTTTATTGTTGCCGTGATTACCGTGGGGGCCTTTTTCATAAATTATTTGTCTAGGCTGTTATCTAGAAAAGTTTTTTATACATTTTCATTTAGAATTCTTTTTGTTTTAATCCTTACATTATCCTATCCAATTTGACTTAATTGTTGTGAGTGGTGACAGATATGCATCCTGTTCCAGTCTTCTGCATGTGGCTATCCAATTTTCTCCAAAACAATTTAATGATTAGGGCTTCTTTCCTCCAGTGTACGCTGTTGTCTGCTTTGTCACAGATCAGTTGGCTGTATGTGGATGGTGTTATATCTGGGTTTTCTGTTCTGTTTCACTGGTTTATGTCTCTATTTTTGTGCCAATACCATGATGTTTTAGTTACTATAGCCTTATAGGATAGTGTGACGTCTGGTAATGTGATGCTTCCAGATTTCTTCCTTTTGCTTAAAATTGCTTTGGCCATTTGGGTTTATTTCTGGCTCCACATGAAGTATAAAATCTGTGAAATATTATGTTTTATATTTTGATGGGGACTGGATTGAATCTATAGATCACTTTGGGTAGTATGGACATTTTAACAATGTTGATTGCACCAGTCCATGAACATGATATATTTTTTAATTTGTTGTGTCATCTGTAATTTTATTCCTCATTTTTCATGATTCTATCTGCAGAGATCTTTCACTTCTGTTGTGAAAGATATTGAGTCTCTGATTTGACTTTCAATTTGACTGTTGGTGTACAGGAATCAACAGAGCAAATAGAAACCTATATAATGGTAGGAAAAATATTTTCAAGGGATACATGTGATAGAAAGCTAAAAACCAGAATTATAAAAAACTCAGGGAAGTAGGCAAGAAAAAAAACAACCCTACTAAAAAGTAGGCAGAGGACAAAGCTTTTAAAAGACCGTAGACAACTGCCAATAAACATATGAAAAAGTGCTCACTGTCACTAATTATCAAGGAAATGAAAGTTGAAACCACAATAAAGTATCACTTTTATTAAAAAGTCTAAAACAATCGATGCTGGTATGGGTGCAGAAAAAAAGGGAATACAAATTAGTACAACCTCTATGAAAAACAGGTGGAAGATTCCTCAGAGAACTAACATTGACCTACCATTTGATTCAGCAACCTCACGACTTGGTAGTTACCAAAAGGAAAATGTTATTTTATCAAAGAGACACCTGAAGCAAAATGTTTAAGACAATTCAGAATTGCAAAGACGTGGGGCCCATTGATTCATGTGTGGATTAACAAAATGTGTTGTTTGTATAGCCTTGGAATACTACTCCATCCTTATAAGAATGAATTAATGCCTTTTGCAACAATTTGGATGCAATTGGAAACTATTATTCTAAGTGAAGTATCTAAAGAATGAAAAAAGAAAAAAACACTACAAGAACTTGATTTTCAATTGGAACTAACTTATGAGTTACACATGTGCAGAGAGGGAAGTAAAACTCACTGGAAATCAAGCAGGTTAGATAGGGGAAACGGATGGGCAAAAACTTACCTAACAGATACAGTGAATACTATCTGGCTGGTGAGCACAATCATAAGCCTGACTCAATCACTCGAAAAATCATCCATATAACCAAAATTATCCATATAACCATTTGTACTCCTGTAATATAGTGAATATTAAAAAAAATGTAAAAAAAAAAAAAATTAAAAAACGGAAAGAAAGGGGGGCAATTGTTCCTGGTACCATGGACATTAAAAGGATTATGAATGATGATCATAAACAACTCTATGCCCACAAATTTGATCCATATGAAATAGACCAATTCCTTGAAAGGCATAATTTGCTAGAATTCACACAGGAGAAATAGATAATCTGAATAGGCCCATATTTATCGAGGAAAGTATAGAAAAATAATAGCTCTTGTGAATACTGCTGAAAAAATCCTCAACAAAATATTAGCAAATGAAATCCAATGAAGTAAAAAAACAGTTGTATAACATAACTAAGTGGAGGTATGCAACTCGTCCTTCACTTTCAAAAATCAAATAATGTTAGCTACCATATCAAAAGGCTAAGAAGAAAAAAATAAGAATGATAGTATTAATAGGTGCTGAAAGGGTATTTAGTATTTTCAACCTCTCATTCACGATAAACATTCTCAGCAAATGAGGAAAAGAGGGGAAATTGGGTCGTTTCTCAACCTGATAAAGAACATCTACAAAAATACCTTCTGGTAACATACTTAATGATGATATCTATAACATTGACGATAAATCATAGATTTCTCTTATAACTACCCCTATTATCATAATTGAAGTACTAGCTATTGCAATAAAATAAATAATTAGAATGTATACAAATCGATAAGAATGAAACAAACCATCTTTGTTTGTACCTGATATGTTTAGGTAGAAAATACCAAGGAATCAAACAAAGAAACAAGCTCTCTGCCTCCCAATTATAGCAAGGTTATAGGAAATTTCAAACTAAAAACAAAATGTCATTTATAGTAAAAATAACAATTAAGAAATACATAGATGTAAATCTTAAACAATATATACAAGATTTATATGAAGAATAGTATAAACCCTAAAACAGATCAAATTATATATAAATAAATGAAGAGCTATTTCATGTTCACAGAGACTCCATATTGCTAAAATGAGAGTTCTTCCCAACTATATGTGTAGACTTAACACAATATTCATCAAAACCCAGAAAGCTATTCTATGAACATCACAAATTGATTTTAAGTTTACATTAAAAGAAAAAGATCCACAATAGCCAACATAGTATTGAAAAAGTCAGAAGTCTGGCACTACCTCATTTCAATACTTATGACAGAAGCACATTAATAACAGTCTGATGTTAGTGAAAGTATAGAAAATAAATTAATGAAACAAAACAAAATTCCAAAAATAGACCCCCACAAAAATCAATGTCCATGTAAAATCTTTGATCTTTGGCAAAGGAGCAAAATCACTTCGATGGAAAACTTCATGAAATTAAATTCTCATGTGACAAAACTTGCAGGATTATTTATGTAAAACATGTATGTGTAAATGTACATTAATTACAGTTATGAAAATATGGTCACTAGGGTGGTGCCTGTTGCTCAAAGGGGTAGGGCACCAGCCCCATATGCCAGAGGTGGTGGGTTCAAACCCAGCCCCAGCCAAAAACTGCCAAAAAAAAAAAAAAAAAAAGAAAGAAAATATGGTCACTAAAATCTCCAGTTAAGAGATTGGGTATTATTTTATCTTTATATTCACATTATTTAATTATTCTATTAAGTGTTATTTAATTTCATTATAAAATTAATCTAGTTTTCTTAAACTGTCAAAATCAATGCTCATTTAATAATCTAGTAAAATACTTTAAGTGTAGATTCTAAATCAAATACTAGTTTATATAGTTTGCTCCTAGGCTTCTTACCATGTATCTGTTATGGACTAATTCAAAGTGTATGTTGCTCCTGAAATATTTTTCTTCCTTGTGGAGATAATTTCATTCTATTAATAAATGAATTTATTTTCAAGATTATGACTCTCAAAGGGAATCTAATGACATTCTTCTATTATAGGTTCTTATTTTAATAGATATATTTATTGTTTCTGTGAATAGCCTTCATTGTACTTTTATGTAGCAGTTAAGTTGATATTAATAAGGTAATATTTTACTTTTTAATCATTATTTGATAGTGTAATATGTTCATATACAAACTTTTCTAATATTTTCTTGGTTTCTTTTGGGAGGTGAAATATTTCTTCACAGTTCTTAAGCCCTATAATAAGGAAGTGACTTGTCCTAAAAGAGTCAACACTGCCATATTTGTTTTTTACCAATGTGCTTGCAAATTAATAGCTTTATACTAATTTGACTTTACAAAGCATCTTTTGTCTCTAACACATTTAAGATAAAACCCAGACAAAACAATTCTTGCTTTGCACTATTTAATTTCTAGCAATAGTAAAATCAAATAGTTTCATCTGCAGGTGTATTTGTTTTTCACATTTTTGTCATCGTTGAGTGAGGAAAACAAGTTAAGTCTTGAAACATCACCACAGTGTGTTACTTATACCCACTGCATAGGGGTATTCATCTTATTTCAGTCCCAGGCAACTATTTTCTTATGCATTTTGAATGTTTTATAATTGTATTCTTACATGATTTAGTACAATTCTTTGGCTTAATTGGGGCTAACTTTAGGCCTGGTATTAAGGAACCAAATGTTTCTTTTTATGATGACCAAAATATGTATTTTAGCTATTTAATGTAGTTGTTATGTTGTAGGTATTATGATACCTCCAAATGCATGTAATAATTGTGTTAGGCTGGGGCATTCCTTTTTTTTTTTTTTTTTTGTGCTGGTAAATTTTAAGAATCTGCTCTCAGAAAGTAAAAATGAAAAGGCCTGGATTTTCAGCACTGGTGATTTTCATGGAGTTCATAGTCCCATCCTACTCTATTTCAAACTACCCAGTGATATCAAATGGTTTTTGCACAATTGACTAATTGGCACTCATGAATCAGCTCTAGCACACCACATGGGGCTCTTATACTTCAAATATCATCTGAATGTTGAAAAGAGCTAGACTGTCCATACTTTAACTTATCTCCTTCTTGACAGATCTATCTTTTCAATTTTGTCTTTCTAATGCTACCCTAACCAGCTAGGCTCTTTCCTATTTTATTTTTTTTTTTTCCTTCTTCCTAGCTATCCTAACAAAATCAATTTGATAGCTTAATTACAACTTATTATTACATAAGATAATTTTTTTCTAAAGTCTTACTTAGAATCTTCATATATTATTTTGCACTTTGGTCAATAAAACAATTGGGTGGGAGTTATATTATTACAAATATCCTTATGAGGTAATTTCAGTGTATAAACTAAGGATCCTTTGGGATCAAAACAGAAGTTGGTATTTATTTATATTTTATTATTATCCTTTGGGATAAACTATAGTTATGGCAAACCTATTTTAGCTTTGCACACTTTTAAGAATTTCATCCTTTTGCTAAAACTTCTAGTATTTGAAACATTTGGCAAACCGGGGAATTTAAATATGCATGCCTAATTTGTTTAAGTTTTATGAGAGAGAACAAAACAATATCTGGGAATAATGGGATAGTAGCTGGACACTGAGTTCACCGATATGATTTTCAAGGAATAGTTTAAGAAAATTCCTGGGTGGATCTTATGTTGTTTCAGGAGCTGATTGCTTATACTGGCACTGTCTTTACACAAACTTTGGTTATAGACATTACTGCAATCCTTCAGTCATCTTCCATCTGACTTTTGTCTTCTATTTCAAGCTATGTATTCCTTAAGGCAATGTTGCTGAGTCATCCATTTAATATAGGTTTGAGAAAACAGAAGCCAAAAATAATTTTGAGAGTTCTGTGTTGGTTTTTGTATTTTCACCTTCATTTTTGGGTTTAGGTTGTCTCTCTCATTTCTTTTACCCGGTACAGTATTTTCACTGCATGACAAAAATCTACTTTAGTGTGACATTTGAACTTCACCATCACCACCAACCATAATCAAGTAGCCATATGGAGTTTGGGCAAGTAAATTGTGTATTTCTAAGTATGGTATTTTATCAAACATGCTTAATATAGCTTAATATAGTTTCTATGACCTCCTATGACAAGTGAAAGCGTCATACAGTAAGGATATGAGCATAGGAAATAGATGGCCACAGGATGCATGATAATAATCTACTGGCCTGTAAATTATTTTTTGAGGTGATAAGGAACAAGAAAATTTGTTCATTATAGTTATCAAGAGCAGCAAAGTAGTTAAGTTCACATGTAAGAAGCAATGCTCAGGTTGAACATTAGGAGGGACAATGGCAGATCTTTTCAAATATTAGGAAGGTATTCTTAAGATCTAAAATCCACTATTTTTAATTCAGTTTAAAGGACACAATCCCTTAGCCCCTTACTTCAAGCTTGGAAAGATACTAGCTATAAGTTATTTTTAAGGACATAAAAAGAGGAAAACCTTGATATTCCCTTGAACTCATGTTCTTAACACCAGTGCTACAATAACAGCAGCTGCTCTCTCAAATCATGCAAATCCCAGGAGAGCTGGTTATACTTGGTGATTGCAGCTAACTCAGCTGCTTTGGGGTTAGAGTCGCTTCCTCTCCTTCCTGTTACCACAAATATTTGTCAAATGATGTGCTGGAGAAGGCAGCAAGGCTCTGCAGCTGTGTTGGTAACCCCATCCCTTCATGTTTGGGGTTAACAAATACACTCAGCTCGTGAGACCCTTTCCTGGAAAAAGACAACACGACTGTCACACATGGCATTTCCTTTCATATAGAGGAGTCTACATTTTTAGTAACACTTCTGGTTTCTTCCAGGGAAGTAAAAGCGAATTTCTTTCTTGATGAATTTGGGTGATAAACAATACAGTCCTTTTCTCCCGCCAACCCCAGCTCAAATAACACAGCTATTGTGTTACTAGATCATGTCTTAATTTTAATAAATTTCATGAACAAAGGGAGGATGGAGAATAGCTTTGTAGCATTGCTTGTGAATGGCAGTGCAGTAGGGAATATGTCTATCAAATCGTGCCATTTGATATTAGAAACTCCATTGTTTTGCAACATGCACCTTTGCTGTGTTCTGCAACCTACCTTGGACTGATAATTGTTATGGTATTTTGCTGTCCATCTACATGAATCGTTTTCATCCTTTAACAAATGGTTGATAACTCAGACTTGGAAAACAGAAGGTGTTATTTTGAGGGCTCTTTATTTTTTAGAAGGGAAGAAAAATTATTGGAAAATTAAACTAGGTATTTCTAAGTCTCCACTAAGCATGTAACACCATTGTAGGTAGATGTCATGCAACTTGGTGAAAGTATACTTTTATTTTAAGAATCCTTTAATTTAACTTTGATGTTTTTCTAAAGTAATTTCCAAGACCATTAGGGTTGAGAAATATTTGATGTGATCATTGGGTATCACAATGTACCTTCTATAGATACTTACCAAAACTCAATCAAATGCTAGGAATGAAAACAGGAAAGGAAGGGATGTTTCTAGCATGATCCTTATCGTGTGTGTGTGTGTGTGTGGGGGGGGGGGGATGGGCTTGTGTATGAGAGAGAGAGAGAAAAAAAACATAAGGGCATTTACAAAGTATCTACCATCACTATATTCTATTTCCCTGTTACTCAGGCATTAGAAGATTGTGTTTAGTCTCTGACTATAGGACACGTTGTGTCAGCCCTCCCATATGGTCTACTCTTCCCACATACCAGGTATTTGCTAATACAATGGTAACCCTTTGTAAATTTACAATGTAGATCAAAGATCCCTTGATACTTTCTAAGGTATGAAGTAATACCAAATTAAATACTTGTCTAAATGCTTTAGGCAAGAATCTAAAGTAGTGATTATGAACTTCTTTCAAAGGATAAAGACTTCTCCTCCTAGAAACAAAAACTCAAAAAGCATACACATAGGCATAAGAATAAATTTACATACAATTTAAGAGAATTTATGCACCTTCTGAAATCCATGAACATGGGTTAAGAATAAGGGACTGAGATATTCAGTAATGTGCCTTGTGGATTATGAAATATTTGGGTTGTGTGTATCATTAGGCTATAATAAACTCTCAAAGTAACACTGGGAGAGTGACAAAAGAATGATTGCCTCATTATTTTTCCCTTCTTTCCTCCCCTATTTGACCCTCTTAAATTATTGCAACTTGCCTTCTAAGACTGATATTCCATGGAAAATATCCTCTTTGTGTCAGCATGCCCCTATAAAGGAGATATTTTTTAAAGATATGTAGGTGCATATCTCATGTTGATGTGTAAATAAAAGAATGTGTTCACTAAGGGAATTTTCTAAAAAATATTGTAAGATTATCTCACTAGAGAAAGAAAATAGAAGTGTCATAATTCATGTATTTATGTTCAGTTATAATTTGTGACTGCCAAATTTCATATATAATCACAAATTACTTAATAGAACTTACTTACTTTGGGCTGTGAAAGCTTTTAATTTCCATGCATGCATTCCAATTTCTCCATAAACATGAAACCATTACTGCTTTAGCAGATCTAAGGAGAAACTAAACTTTTGCTTCAGATATGATAGCTTTAGTCCTTTTTGACAAAAGTGTTATCTTTACCACTGTTGAATTACTCACAGAAAAATGGGATCTTGACTGCAGTCAAGTTATGTTTTAAGAAGGGTCATCAACAAGACATATGTCTCCTGGTATGTTCACTTCTTTTCGGGTTCAAGGAGAGAGAATAGAAAAGGTAGTTGTGGTAGAATTCATATTCTCTCTATTGTGCTCTCTCTTTCACCAGAAAGCACTGATTTGTTTTCTACCCCTATCATTTTATAAGAATATCATGAAATTTTCACAATATAACCTTGTGAGTCTGGCTTCTTTCACATGACATAATGCATTTGAAATGTATCCATATTGGATACATCAGTAGTTCATTCCTTTTTATAATTGTATGTAAGTATAATAAACACATTTTGTCTATTCTCCATTTGAGGGGGTATTTGGATTTCTTCCAATTTTTGGCAATTACAAATAAAGCCAATATAAACATTTGTGTAAAAGTTTTAGAAACTTCTCTGAAGAAGACAGGCACATGGCCTATAGACATATGAAAGAATGCTCATCATCTTTAATCATCAGAGAAATGCAAATCAAAACTACTTTGAGATATCATCTAACTCCAGTAAGATTAGCCCATATCACAAAATCCAAAGACCAGAGATGTTGGCGTGGATGTGGAGAAAAGGGAACACTTCTACACTGCTGGTGGGAATGCAAACTAATACATCCCTTTTGGAAAGATGTTTGAAGAACACTTAGAGATCTAAAAATAGACCTGCCACTCGATCCTATAATTCCTCTACTAGGTACATACCCAGAAGACCAAAAATCACATTATAACAAAGATATTTGTACCAGAATGTTTATTGCAGCCCAATTCATAATTGCTAAGTAATGGAAAAAGCCCAAGTGCCCATTGAGTCATAAATGGATTAATAAATTGTGGTATATGTACACCATGGAATATTATGCAGCCTTAAAAATAGATGGAGACTTTACCTCTTTCATATTTACATGGATGGAGCTGGAACATATTCTTCTTAGTAAAGTATCTCAAGAATGGAAGAAAAAGTATCCAATGTATTCAGCCCTACTATGAAACTAATTT
>CAUYPK010025995.1:0-38790 GCA_963574355.1 Loris lydekkerianus | reverse complement strand
CCTGCGGGGCATCTTACAAGGATATATGTGAAACTTAGTAAATGTGGAATGTAAATTGTCTTGGCACGGTAACTGGGAAAATGCCAGGAAGGCTATGTTAACTATTGTGATGAAAATGTGTCAAATGGTCTGTGAAGCTAGCGTATGATGCCCCATGATCATACCAATGTATGCAGCTATGATTTAATAAAAAAGAAAAAAAAAAAGAATATGAGTTATTTTCTACCATGGCAGTATCTGTAAATACAGCCATGGAATGAAACACAGTCTTCACTTACAAGAAGTTTGTCCTCTGACAGATAAACCAGACCTAGCAGTGCTGCAGTAAGTGAGTAGGATATATTATGGGGAAGAAAGAGGAAGAAGATGACCTACAAAGGGCAGAGCTGCTGGTGGAGAGGCCCAGAAGCTAGGATGATTGGGTCAGCAAGCACTCTAGAGTTTCATCATAGAGCAATTAATATGAGAGACTGAAATTTTAAAAATAAACACAAAGCTTGGGAAAATCACATTTGGCTTTTACTCTGACCCAGAATAAAGAGATGATGGAAAAAAGCCAGACTTTAGTAACTTAATACAATGGCTTCAAATTAATATTTTCACTGTACCTGGAGGACACTTTCAATAAGAGAAATGAATGTCTGCTCTTTATATGCTTCTATGGCAATATTGTAATTCCCTTTACATTTTTATTTATAGTCCATCACTCTCTTCATTTACCTAGATCATAATACTTTGAACAAGGAAGCCACTAATATATGCTTATTGAATTACCAAATTTGTTAATAAATTAGCTAATATATTTAAAATTTATGTATTAAGGAATTTAAAATTTCAGTAAATTCTTTACAAACAAAATGTATAACAAAAGGTTTCAGATCATTGTTATCATATTTGCCCCTTGTCAAGTTAGCCACCCATTCAAAATTTTGCCTTTAAAGTACATTAAAGATATTTCATGTAAAAAAAAGAGAGAGAGAGAGAGAGAGAGAGAAAAGAAGTTGTTCTAGCTATAGCAAATAAAATAGACTTTAAGTCAATAATAGTTTAAAAAAAAAAAAGCCATTATTTTGGAATAATGGTTTTAAAAAAAAGGCCATTATTTTGGAATAACAAGAGAATGTAACAATCATAAATACATGTGCACCCAATAGTGGAGCACCCAAATATATAAAACAAATATTAATTGACCTAAAGGGAGAGATTGAGCACAGTACAATAACAGTAGGAGACTTCAACATCCCATTTTCAGCAGTGGACAGATTATCCAGACAGAAAACCAACAAAGACATATTAAACTGTGCTCTACACCAATGAACCTAACGTTTAGAGAACATTCCATTCAATAACTGAAAAATAACAGTTTTTCTCAACAACACATAGGATGTTCTCCAAGACAGATTATATCTTAGGTTAAAAAACACGTCTTAAAAATTTTTTAAAAGTCAGAGTCATATCAAGTATATTTTCTGACCGTGATGAAATAAAACTAGAAGTCAATAATAAAAGGAATATTGGAAACTTTACAAATTCATAAAAAAATTAAACAAAAAGGTCCTGAGAAATGAATGGGTCAATGCAGAAATTAAAAAAGAAATAAAATCCTTGAAACAAATGAAAAGGGAAGTACAACATAATAAAACCTTTGGAATACAGAAAAAGTTGTTCTTTTGTACTCAGTCTCCTCATTTACACATATCTAGATCATAATATTTTGAACAAGAAAGAAAGTTCAATAAGTCAAATAAGAAAGAAGTTTGCAGGAAAAAATAATCCTACATAAAGTGCTCTGAATGCACACACAGTGAGAAAGATACTTCTAGGGTATTCATCTTTATATACCAAAATATAAAACAATACTCACATGAACAACATAATTTATTTTAGGACATTCCTCACAGTCCTAAATTCTCCAGTTTTTGTAGGCTACCATAGGGAATTTTGGAGCCATGTGATCTTATCTTCAATCCCTACATTATTATTGCAGACGGCATTGTGTAATATCAATTACTTGTTACTTCAGAGGTTTCACATAACCAGAACTTACTATTTAGTGCACAGTGTTTATAGCTTAGTAGAAAAAAGTCATGGTACTATATTTTAGATTTTTTTAAGAATTTGGTTAATAAATAATCCATTTATAGAATATTTATTCCACTGTGGTGTTTACTTACACACAAGACCATGTACATTGTTAACACAACCCCTTCAGGTTATCTTTACCACAACCCTTTCAGGTAAGGAATTTTAGACTCATTTTTAAGGCCATAAACTGAAGTTTATCTGGGTTAAATTACCTAACTGCGGTCACAAATGTGAAAGTAATAGATCTGGGATTTGTGATCAGAGTCACTGACACTTAAAACTTATTTTCCTCAGTTCATTATGTACTCAAAGTGGCTTACTATATAAAATTTGCCAATATTAGCAGCTAATTTAGCAGTATCTAATTATGAATATAAGCTTAAAATCAACATGCTTTGAATTTTACGCAGAAAATCTATTTACTCAGCCAAATAGTTCATTAGTGTCACAGCTGATAGCTCACCTTTCTTCTCAGGGCTCCAAGATTGTTCATCAGATGGAGTCCTTCCACTTAAACCTGTATCCTATTATTTGAATAATATCCATGTAAGTTCTATTCCTATAGTTTCAATTTAGTACCAAGTTACTACTGTGTTACTGACATGAGTAGGTGATTTGGATATCTCCAGGGAAAATAAAATTAGGAGATGAGAATATATTTTATTTCTGAAGTCTAGAGTTGCTTATGTCTGTATTTTAAGTTATATTTTGCTAAAATACAAATGTTTTAATGTGGAATGAATATTCAATGTTCCATTTAGGAGTTGGTGGGAAAAATGTAGAATTTTTACAATGTGAATTTTGGTATTCCAAACAATATGGGTTTTAACCCCTTGGAATCTGGTGATACAAAAAAATTGGATGGCACACTTTGCTCATAGGTCAGGCTTAGTTCTAATGCTCAGTGCCATAATAATAAAATATCCTTTTCCTTTTCTCTTAGATTAATACTTCCCTTATCTATTTATGTTAGCACTGACCTTAAATGTAGGACATACCCATAGTTTCAATATTATACACCAATGGTGCATAATGCAATGGTACATGTCAGATTTATTAGTATAAATGTCTTAACACAATAACTAAGTAAAGAAGATGAGGTATATATTAACCAGTGTGATGCAAGCATTCCTAATTCTATATGAAATCAGCACATTGTAACCCATAAATGCATTAATGTATACATGCTCTATGTGTTTATGATTTAATACAAGATAATTCATTGCATTGTTATATTCTTTGATCTTTCTTCTGAATGACATATTATAGGGTTTTCACCATCAGCATCAACAGACAATCCACTCCCAGTATACCAGCCACTAAAGCAACCTCTCCCAAGAACACTACACTTCACGCTGCTGCCATTTGGATGAAGATTACTCATGTTTCCTCTCAACATCTCTCTATGAAACTCTGTCCCATGTTTCTCTGTAAGAATCCTCATTGTGTGTATGGGGATACAAGTCTGAATGAAATCATACTTTCCCTTCAGTGATGATATCTCTCTCAGAAAGGTACACGAGAACTTTATAACTAGAACACATGCTCCCTAGAGGAACAGGGAAAGTAGTTCTATCTAGATGCCCGTCTATAAAGCTCTCAATACTCAGGCTGTTGAAATGAACACGCCAACACTCACACTGTCTCTCCTGCTCTCTCACACATTTACTGGGGATTGTCAAATTTAAATCTCAAAATGTCAAACAATTGAGGAAAATCAGCATACAAAGATGTATCTCAGATTCAGACCTACTTTCAGAACCTGCTTAGGAGACTTGTTTTTGAAAACACAATATGTAGTATCCACACATAAAAAAAAATATATATATAGCCAGTAAACTGGCTTACCGGTCACATGATTTGAGTCATCCAAGTCGCACAGAATATCTACTTTACACAAACTGATCTCTTTAAGCATAATGTTGTTCTATGCTACCAAACTCGGTAAAGCACTAAAATTTAATATTTAATGAAAACTTAGTCTTCCAAATTAAGGAATACAGCTTTCCATGACTATTCCTACTCAAAGATTCAGTAGATAGGCCTATGCAAATTCACGTGGCCTTAAGAAACCATCTGATCCCAATGTTTCTCCCTCGTGACCTATGACCTTATTCAGGACAATTTTCCTTGTACTCTATGAGGTAAACCACTACGTTCTCAACACTTCCCTGCTACCGTGAAATTGTATTTTATGATACAGGACATATAAGAGCCTTTCACTGGTTTTCTAACAGCATTGTGAAGACTTACGAGCCCAAATGAGATGAGATACAAATCAGAAATAATCTAATTGACAAGAATTTGAGAATTTCAGAGCTCTATTGTGGAATGCTTATTCAATACATACTATGTGAGATAATAAGTTTTCCATGTTAGAATGAGGAGCTAGATGCAGCCACTAGATCTCCTGAGGAAATGGACACCAAATAGGAAGTTCTAATGGTTGAGTTTATCTCATTCACAGTTACCATCCCCGGAATCTTTAAATGCACAACTCACTGCCTAATATTAGAGTTTCACAGAATATCCATGGACAGGGACTGTCTGCATTTTTGGTAATTCATAAATGTGTCTAACTTCTAGATGAAGCATCAGAAATGATACCAGAGGCTTGAGGAAGAACATTAGAGACCCTCCCTGCTTGTGTGCCTCAAGAAGAATCTCAAAAGTCTTGATTTTTTTTCCCCTCCTTTGTGGGCACTGGTGGAAGAGCTAAACTTGCTTTCTCTCAATTCTTCCATCTGTAAAATTACTACTTTGATTATTAAATATTTCAAAATTTTTCACAATGGCCTGAGCACTGAATACAACATAGAAAAGAAGCTGTTTGTGCCCCCCTAGAGCACAATGAGCTTACCACCTACTTCTAGGGATTGAAATACCATTTGAAATTGCCAAGAGCTACTCAGAAGAAATGTCCTGTATAATTACAAATATTACTATAGATAAATGGATATGTTTCATTAAACACTAAAATTGGTTGCCAAGGGAGTTTATGGAATCATTTTCCCTGGAGAAAAAGGAAAGAAAAAAAAGACACAAACAACAACAAAAGCCTTAAAATGGAGCAGCTAGATACACTCCCACCCAGACTCATCTGTAAGTGGAGCTGTGCCCAGCACAAATTGTCAGAGTTATATTGAGAAAAACCAAACAAACTATCAAGTTATCAGCATTAGCATCATGGAAACAACAAGGTTGAAAAAATGTTAACCAAATAAATGATCAAATTGAAAAACAGAGCATAGACTCTAATTGAGTTAGAAATTAGGAAATGAAGCCATTCAGCTTAAAAAGGTAAATATCTATATAACTAATTGCCAGGTAGCTCCACTATTTCTACCTCTGTAACATTTTAAGTTTCAGGATAAAACTTGCCAACTATTATAAAAGAGACATGGAGCTAAATCAATGAAGCTTAGTGGGTTGATTAAATCAGTAAACTTTCTAACACTAGTGATCTGAATCTTCTAAAAATGAAGTATTCTCAGGAAGAATCTTTTTATGATCAATTTCCAAAAGTTTTTAATTATCTCCTTCATGTATACTATTCTGTAAAAAATATTTCTGTAATCTATTGCAGCCTTCCCTGTCGGAGCAAATTTAGTAAAATAAATATAATTTATCCTATGCTAATAGTAGATCCTTAGAAAACGGAGGGGTTTTTGTTCAGTGACACAAAGACCTTTAATATTACATTTTTCTGCAGATTCAGAAACAGATCCACTAAAACATAGGATTGTTTAGAAACAAGACAAGGAAAATGCTCAACAAAATTAAGAAAGTCCTTGATGTAACCCTATTTGGGGTCATTTCTTTCTTTTTCACAAAATCTTAATAAAACATGAACAACCGCATGACCTTCAGAGGAGGATACAGGACTACCTGTTGGCAGAATTAATTATTGACTCAAAGGCTGTGAAATAGCCTTCAATTGAGTTATTTTCACAATCTCTGGAAACTATTCTTCTTCCCTGGCATTATCACTGTAGTGAATTGACAGGAGTGTTTAAAACATTATCTGTTATTTCTACATCACAATTCCAGTGGACTAGGTCACTCACCTTGTCAATTTCAACCCCTCCTCTGTCTGAAAGTATCAAGGTACATGCCAAGGCAGGGAGAGCCCTGGTCTAGGAAGTGGGAAACCTGGATTCTAGAACTTCCCTTCCCTTTCCTTCCCTTCCCTTTCTTTTCTTTTTTCTTTTCTTTTCTTCTAATATGTACCTTTACATGTAACTTTATCTGGACCTCAATCTCTTCACATATTAAAAAACATTGAATAAGAACAATCTAGGTTCCTTTGGTTGGAAAGATTTATGATTCCATGGTTCCCTGTATTTCCATGTAATAGTAAAGGAAAACAAAGTCTTCCCCTGTGAGTTTGTCCATGAGGCTCTCATTGCACTTTCAAATACTACTGTGGAAGCCTTTCTCATATTTGAAGGTATTCAAATATATACTTCAGAGGCAAACTGTATTGAATGTAAGCCATAGACATTTTTTGTTTGGCTGCCACTTAAAAAAGATAATAATCTAGTTTATAATTCTTTAAAAAATAAATAGTTACCATAAAACCCAGATTTGGACTTCTGTTGGTAAAACAAAAGAGCTAAGCATAATGAGTCCAGAGATCTCATGCAGCAGTTTTTTAGAACAGGGTAGTCTCAGCCGTCTTTACTGGGGACATATGCTCTATGATTTTCCATACAATGCAATGCACTCAATTTTATCTTCTACTTGGCCCTATATGTGTTTTAATTCTGAATGCAGGTTCATGTGTTTCTTTCCTCTGATAAACTATGGGATATCTTGGGGAGAGGAAAAAACATTAAAAAAAAAAAAATCCTTGTTCTGATGCTCTGTATTAGGCACAGTTAGCTGCCCAGTAAACACGCGTTCTATGCTTCTTTAAAAGAAAACTCCAATTTTGTTCAGGGTACAATCTGTCCTGACAAAATAGCGCTCTTGGCTACCTGGTGTTTTGTAAAGTTCAAATCAATAAGAAAGAAGAGAAAATGAACAAGTTGGTTATTTCAAGAAAGCTATTGTTTTATTTAATTTAAACATACAAATTGGAAAGTTGCAATGGTTCATGTCTGTAATCCTAGCTCTCTGGAAGGCTAAGGCAGGAGGACCACTTGAGGTCAGGAGTTTGAGACCACTCTGAGCAAGAGAGAGACCCTATCTCTACAAAAATAGAAAAATAAGCCAGTTGTGATGGTGTGCACCTGTAGCCCCAGCTCTTCAGAAGGCTGAGGCAAGAGGATCACTTGAGGCCAGAAATTTGAGGTTGCTGTGAGCTCTGATAGTGTGACTGCATGCCACTCACAGTGACCCAGAGAGACTCTACACACAAACATGTGCAGTCTCTCAACTGGCCAATCTATTAGTCATTCATACTTTATATTTCCCTCATTTTCTTATCTGGAATTCTGTTGTAAAACCTACAGAGATGTAGCCATTTTTTTTTTTAATTCCCTGGACAAAAAACACATATTAAGATGACAGTAGATGAGATAAGAGAAGCAGGGATTTCGGATTGCATCTTTGAGCAGCTGATGAAGTCCCTGACAGTCACCATGGTGATAAGAAAATAAACTCCTAAACAGCTGAGATACCATAAGCAAGTTTTTGGTTTCCCAGCATCAGTAGCATCCACAGCATCTGTTATTTTCATTGAATTCCAAGTACCTGGTTCACAGAAGGTAGCTGGTTATAGCAACTTCTATGAAGGCAATCATAATATCAATCACAACTTAGAATGGCTGGATGCTTACTCCTGATTGGTATTGTGCTGAAAGTTTTAGATCATTTCATTCTCACATAATCCTACAAGACAGGTAATCCCCAATACATAGATGAGCCCTGGAGAGGAAAAGCTTTGCACCTGGTCAAACCATTCCTTACAATAAAGGGAGTGCTTTACCTAGGTTTGAAACAAAGCCAAAATCAGGTACGTAGAAGGGCAGACATCTCCATCCAATTGTATGGAACCAATAAAAATAAGTTACCATTCCAATTACACTTGTATGTGTATGAATCCTCATTTCATCTGGGTCCTCAGAATCCTCTCCCATCTTATACTATTTTCTAAAATAGTTTTCTCTCTGTTCATAGGAAAAACTTCACATTTTCTATACTTATTTTCAAACTATCCTCATCACTCTCCACCATTCCCAGCTCTCTACAAAGGAACCAGAAGGCTGCTTCCATTTGCTCTCACATACTCTGCCTTCTGACTTTGAACTGATGAATTTCCCCTATTATTAAAGTCAAACCCTTCACTGATCTTCAAGATGTCTTTCCTAACTTAACATGTGAAGATTTTTCTGCTATCATTGTATGATCTTTATTCTTTGTATCGAGTGGATCTTCCTGACAGAATACAGACAAGCTTCATATCTTATTAAAGAGTAATTTCCTTGATTTTTCCCATCTCTTTCAAGTTACGGACCCTAAGTTGTTAACCACACTCATGTTCCCTACGTTCTTCCCTTCCATTCCGTCTTCAACCCTTTTTATTTAGGCTGTTTTAAATATCTATGTCTCTATTTCCCTGTTTAATGTTCTTATCTTACTCTTCTTGTTAGGATTCATATTTAAATATGTGCCTTCCACTTCTGCTAGTGGAGGTCTAATTCTGTATAAATAGTGTTCACATTATAAGAATTTGTGCTATCACAGCCTAACTTGCCATGTACTAAAATTACAGTACAACTCTCCTCAAGTGAATACAAGCTATTGTTTCATATTTCTTCTGAAGTGGGACTAGTATAAGGATATCCACATTTAGAGGGCCCAGAAGAGTGAGCACGGCTTGCCCTTACACTAATTATCCTCTTAGGCTGCAATATTTTTATGCACCTAGAAAGTTCCTTAAATGTTAATGTGGAATTTTAAATAATTCTCCAGGGGCTATCTCTGCTTTCTACTGTTATTGCATTTTGGTGTCTTTGGTTTGTTCTCTCCAGTTTCTATGCTTTCTTTGCAAACTCAGTTTGACCCTCAGTACTTTTGATGTCTTTGGATGTCTACAGCCTCATTTGTCTTTAATCTTTGGCATCTGTAAGGATGGATTTTATAGTATGTCCAAGCAAAATGATATTTACTTTTCTTTTGCTCAGTAAACCAACCAAAACGTTGTTCCTGGTTCTCAATTGTTTTGTAAGACTTCTCTATTTAAGCCTGGATTACATAAGGACAAGGATTCAAATACAGAAAAGTAGGGAATTCTCACAGAACCGTATCCAAGGGTCTTGACCTAAATGATGAATGCTGGCACAGAGAATGATGGAGTTACTATTTTTTCAGTACTTCATGGTAGTCACAGAACTTGGACTATTTTACATGCACAGGAGAGAAGTTAATTAGTTGGATATGATGATGTTGCACATTAGCGTTCATTTAATTTCCTCACAGGGAACTTCTGTTGAAAATATTTGTTTCTTTATAATAGTACACTCCTCCCTTTGTATCTGTGAGTTCCACATCTGTAGACTCAACCAATTGAGGATTGAAAAAAATTAAAAAAAAAAGAAAAAAATTAAAATAAAAATATAGGATTTACATAGTATTTATTAGTTGTTATAAGTGAACTGGAGATGAAATGTACACATAATGACGTGTATAAGTTATATACAAATATGTTGTGTTATGTAATGGACTTGAGTATCCTTGTATTCTGATATCCTTGGGGGAGATACTGGAAGAAGTCCCTAGTGGATAAGAAGAGAGGACTGTACATATTTTTAATCATAGGGTTAGAAGAACATCCAGAAAAGCAACAAACCTACTCATACCTTTGCATATATTATTTGTGATTAATCTTAATGGATATGTTCAACCCTCACAGGAATATCTTCATTTATATTTTTAAAGATTGTATGCTTGCAGGCACAATTGAGTTGAAAATTCTTTCTACTGCTTTTTTTTAAACAAAAATTATAACCATTAATACAAATTGCTTGAATGAATTAATCAAAAACTCAGAAGATATCATCAATCTTTTAATTTTACATGTCTTGCTTTAATAAGACACAGAAAATATTCAATAAAGATGTAATGAATGCCTCCATATGCATTCTGTGGGGCTAGAAAACAAGTTTAACAGGTGTAAAAATAAAAAGACCAGATGCAGATTCAAGCAGCCTGTATTCAGGTTTTCAATCGTCATCTTATCGAGAAATGTAAAATATTTATAGCTAGCTTATAATGTTGGCTGTAAGAAGAATTTCAACTCAATAATTTTCATCCTCTTCCTTTCACTGTTTTAAGTATTTAGAAACTAAAAGTTTTACCATATAATAGTAACAATAGTAATAACAATATCAATTAATATTATTGATAATTTATTATTTCAATACAACATATACATATCAATTTGAATACATCTCACCATGAAAGTTTTGTTATATATGCTTCTAATTTATTTTACTATAAAGTATGTAAAGGAAAAAATACAGAAAAACATTAATGCAAGTGCCAAAGATAACATATATAAGGTCAACATTATCAATAAAAAACTATATATTATAGAGTAGTGCTGTCCAATACTGATACAGTGTTAGACACAATGGTGAAAGAAAGAGATAAAATTAATTTTATATATTATTTATTCAAATAAAACAAATGTTATAATTTTTTATATAATAGATATAAAACTGACTGACATACTTTAAATTCTTTTTTTCCATACTAAGTCTTCAAAATCTGGTGTGTATTTTATATATAAAATGTATCTCAATTTATACTAGAGCCATGTCCAGTACCCAGCATGTGGTGAGTGGCTATAGTGGCTGGACACTACAATTCTACAGTGAGAATGGGATTAGGAAAGTGAATTTTTCCTGCTTCAGGAAATCATATATCATATCATAGCATATAGTTTATATGATATTATAGAATGACCATGTATGTTATACAGTAGTATACAAAGGATAATTTTATGTATGTGGATTCTACATCACTGTATGTGTACCAAGCTATGTATACACACATACATATAGATCCATGTATATGAACACATGCAATACATACATGTGTTTATATAAATGTATGTATACATATGTAGATACATAAGCATAACATTTTCATAAATGCAAACCAAAATTTCAAGTAGTATATACATTATAAAAAATGCATCCATTAACATATTTTTAAATTATAAAGGAAAGAAAAGCTCCAATCAATCCAGTTAATGCCAAAAGAAAGCTAAATGACTGTGTTGGAGTTATTAAGATACAGTATATTGGTCTTCATCACAATGTCAACATGTCTTAAGGTCTTACGAAAGTTAGTTTAACCATTTGTGAATTTTTCCTTATATGGTAAGTGAGATTAGTGGAGAGGTTTTCAACTAAGGACCAGTCACCCACCTTTCCCCCTCAGGACAGTTTGCAATATATGTAGCCATCTTCAGTTGTCAAGAGTCAACAAGTGCTCACTGGCATCTAGTAGGTCAACGTTGGAGATAAATTTCCTACAGTGTCCTGTACAAGTGCCTGGTAACAGGGAGTATTCTGGCCCAGAATATCAATAGTGCTAATATTGAAATACCCTGGTTTAGATTGAACATAATATGTGACAAAATTCCAATATTTTGTTATGATAATTATTTGAAAGGTGAAAACACAAGCTTAGAGACTACAAATAATTTGCCCAAAGTCCCCATAGATTTTAACTGGCAGAGACAAGTTCAAACACAAGTTGGCCTGACTCATGTCTAGAGCTATGACTCCTGTTCCATAGAACTGTGAGGTTCAGATTCCCGGTTTTAAAGTTATATTTCTTGTATTATTTTAGTTAGATTTTGCTTTGTTTTGCAATTTAATTCCTTTACAAATGTGTAATGTTGTGAAATCCAAAAATAAGAATTATAAAATAAAAGCAGACAGAATTTAAAATACTTCTCCTCAAAATTTGTATTCTTGCTAACAAATTCTGGGTTTTCTTTATATATTTGAAGGTTTAATTATGTGACACATTATTTTGTAATCAGGAAAAATATGTGTATTTTCTTTTCACATTAAAAAGTAGTTCTTGAAACATCTGAAACATTCACTATTTCTCAGAGTTCAAAGTTACACTGCAGAAAGTACTTATGTTTTAATGGAAATTAGCATTTAAATGAAATAATATCAAAGTTAACTTTTATTATTCTGTAGTATTCAGCCTTTTTAAAATATTGAATTCTTGCAAAATTTCTGATGATAACATCACTTTGACTTGCATCTGAAATTTCTATATATCACAGGTTTCTAATTTTCTATTATCTTATACTCAGAATATTATCAGAGTACAAATGTTTTTTAGCTACATGAATTGCCTTTGGACACTTTGAGTAGAAGTTATAAATGTGTTCATCTCCAAGATAGTGTGGGTATCTGTTAGGCATGAATTTACCCATTCCCTCCCCACCACCTGCCTGATTTGAATTGAGATTTACTTCCATGTGAACATGAATGTTGATTGATTATTTCCAATTTAATAGTGAGAACATGTGGCATTTGTTTTTTCATTTTTGCGGTATGCCGTTTAGGAGAATAATCTCCAGGTCCATCCAGGTTATTAAAAAGTATATTAGTTCATCATTCTTTATGGCTGAGTAGTATTCCATGGTATACATATTCCACCTTTTATATGTATTGATGGGAACTTGGGTTGATTCCACATCTTTGTGAAAAGTGAATTGTGCTGCAATAAACAATAGAGTACCAGTCTAGTTTTTATAAAATAGCTTTTTTTTGCTTTTGGATAAAAAACTAATGGTGGGAATGTTGGATCAAATGGTGGGTTTACTTATAGTTCTTTGAAGTATCTCCACACTACTTTCCATAGAGGTTGTACTAACTACTTTGTTGTCCTACCAAAGTATATGAGTATTCCTTTCTCCCTGTTTCCATGACAGCACTTATTGTTTTAGTACTTTTTTAAAAGAGTCATTCTCAGGGTGGCTTCTGTGGCTCAATGGAGAAGGGTGCTTGCCCCATATGCCGGAGATGGCAGGTTCAAGCCCAGCCCCCCCAAACTGCAAATAAATAAATAAAACAAAAGAGTCATTCTCATTAGACTTAGGTGATATCTCATTTTGGTTTTAATTTGTATTTCTCTGATGATTAGAGACATTAGGCATTTTTCATGTTTATTAGTCATTAATTAATCTCCTTTTAAAAATTCTGTTCATATCTTTTGCCCACTTTTCTATGGAGTTATGCATTTTTTTTTCTGATTTGCTTGAGTTCTTCATAGATTTTGCCCTTCAGCAAGTGTATAGCATGCAAATATTTTCTCCCTTTATGTAGGATGTTTACTCACTCTATTGATTGTTTCCTTGTCTTTGCGGAAACTTCATAATTAAATAAATCCCATTTATTTGTTTTTGCTATTATTGCCATTGGGTTATTCTTCATAAATATTTGCCTAGGCCAATACAAACTTTTTCTGACATTTTGTTCAAAAATTACAGAATTCTTACAGTCTTATGATTAAGTCTGTTATCCATCATGGATTATTTTTGGGGACTGGTGACAGGTGTGGATTCTAATTCAACCTACATACAGCTTTCCTATTTTCCCAGCATAAGTTATTGAATAGGGATTCTTTTCTCCAGTGTATGTTTATCAAACTCTGATTTGTCAAAGATTAGATGACAATATGTGGCTGGTATTGTTATATCTGGATTCTCTAGTCTGATCTATAGGTTTAGGTCTCTGTTCTTCTTCCAGCATCCTACTGTTTTGGCTTCTATAGCCTTATAGTATAGCTTGGAATCTGGTAAACTGATGCCTCCCAGTGTACTGGTTTTGCTTAAAGTTGCTGACTATTCTGGCAATTTTCTGATTCCACATGGACCATAATATTATATTTTCTAGACCTGCAAAAAGACAACATTGGTATTTTACTTTGGAGAGTATAGACATTTTAACAATGTTGATTCTGCTGATCCAGAAGCATGATATATTTTTCCATCTCTGAAATATCCCTCCTCGGTATTTCCTAGTTCTCCTTGTAGAAGTTTTTTATCTCCTTGGTTAAATATGTATCCAGATATTTTATTTTCTTTGCTGCTATTGTGAAAGGTATTGAGTCTTTGATTTGATTCTCAACTTGAAAATTGTTGTTGTATAGAAAAGCTACTGATTGTGTATACTGATTTTATAACCTGAGATTTTGCTGAATTTATTTATCAATTCTAGAAGTCTCTTGGAAGAATCTTTGGAGTTTTGTAGGTAAAAGATTGTGTGTATGCAAAGAGTGATAGTTTGGCCTATTCTTTTCCCATCTGGATAGTCCTTTTTTCTTTCTCATGCCCAATTGCTCTGGCAATCCTATTTTCCCAGCAACTGCCAGCATGAAGCAAAACAATGCTAGAAGTGGTGACAGTGGGCAACCTTGTCTAGTTCCAGTTCTAAGCAGGTCTGTTTTCTCCAATCAGTATGATGTTGGCTATTTTCTTTTACAATTTTTTTTTATTAAATCATAGCTGTGTACATTAATGCAGTTATGGGGTATAATGTGCTGGCTTTACAATTTTGAAGTATGTTTCATCTATGCCAATTTTGTTAAGAGTTCTTATCATAAAAGGTTGCTGAATATTGTCACATGCTTTTCCAGCATCTATTGAGATAATGATATGGTCTTTGTTTTGCTTCTCTTTATGTGGTGAATCACATTTATGGTTTATGCTTATTGAACCTTCCTTACGTCGCTGGGATGAAGTCCACTTGTTTGTGGTAGGTTATTTTTTAATATGCTACTGAAAAAGTTTGATAGAATTTTTGCATGTATATTTTTATAAGGAATATGGTCTGTAGTTTTTGGGATTTTTGTGTGTTCTTCCCTAGCTTTGGTATCTAGATGATACTAGCTTCATAGAAAAGTTGAGGAGTTGTCCTTCCTTTTCAATGTTTTTCTTCTTTGTTCTTCAGATAAAATTCAGCTGTGAAAGCATAAGGTCAGAACTTGTTTTTTGTTAGAATATTACCTATTGTTGCTTCAATTTGGTTACTCGGTAGTGGTCTGTTTAGGATTTTCTTTTTCTCTTTTTCTGTTTGAGCATAGGGAGATTATGTATTGCCAAGAATATTTCCATTTCTCCAGTATTTTCATGTTTTTCAACATAGAATTTTTTATAGTATTCAGAGATAATGTTTTGTATTTCCATGGTATCAGTTGTACTATCTCCTTTTTCAGTTCTAATTGAGCTAATCAGGGTCGTTTCTTTTCTGCTTTAGGTTTATTTAGAAAGAGGTCTGTGATTCTGTTTATTTTTTCAAAGAACCATTTTTGGGGGAGGGAGGGGGGAGGATGGGCGGAGGGAGGATGATTGGTGGGATTACACCTGCAGTGCATCTTACAAGGGTACATGTGAAACTTAGTAAATGTAGAATGTAACTGTCTTAACAGAATAACTAAGAAAATGCCAGAAAGGCTATATTAACCAGTGTGATGAAAATGTGTCAAAAACACATTTTATAAATTAGTTATAAAATTATAAATTGATGTTTATAAAACCAATGTATGGTACCCCATGATCTCATTAATGTACACAGCTATGATTTAAAATTAATAATAAATAAATAAATAAAACTGTCTTGTTGACAATCCAAAAAAAAAAAAAGAACAATTTTTTTGGTTCATTAAACTTCTATACAATTGTTTTGTTATTGATTTTGTTTAGTTCTGCTCTGACCTTAGTTATTTATTTTCCTCTAGTGGGTTTTGAATGTTTGCTTTTTTGTTCTTTTTCCAGTTCCTTTAGGTGATTCATTAGATTGTTGATAGATGATCTTTCTGTCTTTTTTGATGCAGGTATTTAAGGCTATGGATTTTCCTCTTAATACTACTCTTGCAGAATCCCACAAATTTTTATTATTTTTGTTCCCTTTGCCATTTAGTTTAAAGAATCATTTTAATTTCTTCTTAATTTCCTCCTTGAACCAATAATGATTCAGTATTTCCATGATTTTGTGTAGAATTGAGGATTTCTGTTGGAGTCGATTTTTAGTTTTATTGCACTTTCACTTCAGAAGATATTTAGAATAATTCCTTTTATTTGTGAATTTGTTGAGACATGTTTTGTAGCCTAAATGTGATAAATCTTTGAGAATGTTCCATATGCTAATGAATAAAATGCAATATTCAGTAGTTTGGGGGTAGAATTCTCTGTAAATGTCTGTTAGGCCCATTTGGTTTATAGTTCCATGGTAAGTCCCATGTTTCTTTACTTATTTTCTGCTTGGAGGATGTGTCCAATCTGTCAGTGGGATGTTGAAGTTGCCAGCTATTACAATGCAGCTGTTTAGATATGGTAGGGTTTGCTTTATAAATCTGTGTGCATCTAGATTTCTTTACTTTGCCTTTTCTTTCTACTCTGCTTTGAAAAATCCATGAATGAATCTTTCCCTTCTTTAAGTTCAACTATATCCTTCCAAATTTTGTCAAGTACATTAATGACTTATCCATTAATTTCCTGAAATATATTTTGAGCATCTTATTATTGGTTTTCAACTTTTAATTCAATTCATCGTATTTGTCATCCATATACTGAGTTCCATTTATACCATTTTGCCAATTTCTTTTTTTTTTTAATGTTTTTCATTAAATCATAACTTTGCATATTGATGCATTTATGGGGTTCAGGGTACTGATTCGATATACAATGTGAAATGCTTACATTGAATTAAGTAACACATTCATCACAATTATAGTCATTTCTTAATAGTTTTGAAATGTACTATTGCATCATGCACATTAGCTGAGTTCCCCCCAAATACTCTTTCTCCTCCCATATCTTCATTTCTACTTTCTGGACTACAGTTATGTTTTGCCATTCATATGAGTGTGTAGGTGGTTATATATTGATTTCATAGTGGTATTGAGTACATTGGACACTTTTTTTTTTTCCCATTCTTGAAATACTTTACTAAGAAGAATATGTTCTAGCTCCATCCAGGTAAATATAAAAGATGTGACATTTCCATTCTTTTTATGGCCATTCCATTTTGCCAATTTCTTTGTAGTTGAAATTCACTGCTATAGCTCTATCATGATCCCCTAGGGTGGGTAAGGGTTGAGTTTTTGTGTTTCCAGGGTTCTATGGCTGGTTTCTTCTCACCTGAAACTTCTTTTCTCAATTCAGAGCTAGTAAGTTTGCAGGATGCCTATTCTTTGCTCCAAACTCTGTTTCTTAATTAAAGTAAGGGGAGGTCACTAGATTGGTCCTCCCCACAACTCTTAAATGTTGACTCAGCAGACAAAGAGTGTGTGTAGGAAGCACCTGTAACACAGCTGTTCTCAATCTTTCTGTTAGCCTGTGATTGCCTCCACCCTAGCCTGTGCTGAATGCTGGTTGGGTTGTTCACCAGGGAACTGGAGGGTGTTTGAGTTGGGAGCTGGGTGAGACCTTCTTCACTGAGGCTGTTATTGTGGTGATGGCTCTACCCAGATCTCTCCACAGAGGTAAGAGCAGCACCTGGATAACGTTCTTGTGGCTTCCCAGGCTGTGGGAGTTTGCTCAATGTAGGTAATGGTGTGCTGGAAAATTGAGGCTGGGATTCCCTGAGGTCAGAAGAAGAGGGTGTTGAACTTTGGAGCAGTTTTTCCAGCCCTACTGTGATGGTGGGGGATCTGGTGTTGGGTTTTGGGGTCCAGGTACAGTGATGTAGATGGGGATGGTGTCTCCGGTCTCATAGGAGTTCTGGAGGAACAAAGCCTCAGGAGCCTCAGGTTCCACCGTGACAGCCTCAAAGCAGGAAATTAGATAGGCTCCAGGAATGGAAAGCTAATGAGCAGGGCCTCTGAGTCAGAAGGAGGGCTGTGAAGACAATAACAGACCACATTAACATATTCAAGTGATAGAAAGTCTTCTGAATGTTTGTGCTTCACTCTCAATGTCTGTACTTCTCTTATTGAACTGAAATACACAAATTTCAGGAACAAGATAAACTTCAGATAACATTTGACAGGCACTACAGTCAAGATTGCACACCAGAAATTGTTACATATTTAATAACAAATTTTAAATATTATTAAATCATCTGCAGTTATTATCAATAAAACCTCAGCTTTACTCCTGAACAATTCTTCCTCAAGTCAATCAAACACACACACACACACAAAGTATTCTCCTAGAAAACAAAACCATAGGGGAAAAAAGTACATTTACATTTATATCATTATGAGATATTAAAGTAACATCTAAAAGGTAAATTTTCGAAAGAATTTCTTCTTTTGGAGGAGAATAAAATGCTGAAAGAGAAAAAGAACAAAGGGAGTTTGTAAAATATCATTTGCTTAAAAAATGGAAGAGTCCTGAATAGAACTTCTAATTGGGAAATAGTTATCTATAACCAGTAAAGCAATGATAATTTTTAATTACAGTGTAAATGCTTTGTTTTTACATATTACTCTACTTAAAAATGTTATCTGTAGTCTCAATACTCTTTTCTCTTAAAGATTTAGTTTGATTCCATTAATTTCACTGTCATGGAAGAAATAAAACCACTAATATCAAGTAAGAGTTAATGAGACATTTTGTAGAACATGCTCCAATTGTTCCTGCAAAATTGACCTCCTTCTCAGCACTGTCTATTGGTTCTAGGCCAATATGACTAGGGTATATAGGTTGCTTGATTTTTCTGAATATTTTAAGTTACAGAAGACTAGATTTTCTGATGGATGATTGTGATGAAGTTAATTGTGCTTCCCCCACAACTCATGTGTCAAAGGCTAAACCCCCAGTACTTCAGAATGTGACTGCATTTACAGATAGGTCCTTTACATAGGTAATGAAGATAAAAACAAGGTTACCTAGGTAAGCCCTGATTCAATATGAGTGATGTCCTTAAAAGAAGAGATTAGGACACAGACATGTACATATTGAGAGGACAGGCCATGTGAAGACACAGCATGTAGCACAGTGACCATCTGCAACCAAGGAGAGAGAGGCCTCAGAAGGAACTAAACCTGCCAACACCTTGACCTTGGACTTCTTCTCTCTAGGTTGGTGAGAAAATACATTTCCGTTGTTTAAGCCACTCAATAGGTGGTGTTTGGTCATGGCCCTAGCAAACTAATACAATGATTAAAACTTTTCCAGGGACTGAGAAAGAAAACAATGACACTCAAGTTACTAGTTTCTTTATATTAGGAAAACCTGCACAGTGGATGAAAAACTGGCCTCACACATTATCAACCAAAACTTCTATGTGCACAGAAGATGTAATGAGAAACAAGTAATACTAATAAAAGATAAATATCACTTAACACATTACATATATTTTAAGGTACATTGTTAATATGCATCACTTCACAAATAATCAAGTAATTCTCGTTGAGATAACATAGAACCCAAAATAGAACTCAAGAATTTCAAATGAAATATGTAAATTATGTGATCAGAAATTTTAACAAGGAAGAATTTGCCTGAATGAAGTCAACAGTAAACAACTGGAAATGTCTGATTTTATACAACAATTGCTGATACCAAGGAAGGTTCGCATTGAAACATTTATTCATTGGGTTAAAATGATCCATTGTCTATTGAATCTACCAATTCTTTAAAAATTATGTTTCACTCTTGCAGTGATTATGTGTTTAAAAAAATTTTGTTTTCTAAATTTAATTCTATGGAGCTAAATTTGACAAAAGGGCTCTTTCTGAATAAATAACATTTTGGAAACATCTTCTTTTTTATTCTTATCTTTTCAAAAAGTAGTATTCATAACTGCAAGCATTTATCAATTCTCTGTGTTAAGAACTTTCCAATTCCACTAATACAAAATTATAAAGACTGATAGCGCCATTTGTTAAGATTGGTGTTTTTAACAAAATGGGTTTTCTTAATTTAAGGTCCTATGCTGCTACTGGGCTAGAATCCCAAATTTTAATATGAATTTAATTCTCTCAGCAAAGTCAGAAAGAAAAACATATCCAATTTAGCATAGTATTTGTGTTTTAAAGAATTACTCTTCTGTTTTAGGACAAAATCAGAAAGTTGAAATGTTGAATCCATTAAATCAAACATCACAATTTTTAATTTCATTACCTTTCTTTGCCTCTTCTTTAAAACAGTTTTTGAATCAATATCTAAATATTTTCTTAGCATTTTATTAGGAGTAGTAATTAATTCATCTAAATCAATAAGAAATATGCCAACATTAAAACTTCCTTATTTTCTTCCAAGATTATCATAATCACTATTAGGTCACATTTACTTAGGTCACTATAGCACTAATTTGCATAGTCATCCTCAACTAAAACATTGATTAGGTTAATTTCTCTAAACCTAGAGGAATTTAAACTCAAATATCAGGCTGGTTTATAAAATAGAAATATTATCTCTATTTGTATAACAATATGAATTATTTGGGTATGGCATTATTTTCATTTCAGTGTTCAAAGTGCTTTACATTGTACATAGTAGTATGGTTTGGTAAAGTACAATAACAATAAGCATTCATATATTAAGAAAATGCAAACTAAAAGCATCACCAGTACCAGTGTTAGATATAACTTTTGTAAAATGCATTTCAGTTTTCAATAATCATCCCCTCAATTTGATCTTATATTTTCCTGGTTGTTTGTTTATGAGGTTTGAACTCTCAGTTTTAACAATCTCATTAATAGAGTATTAGCAATATCCTAGTTAAATTCTAAACACTTGTACTAAAACAAGAAAGTACAACGATTAAAAGTTTCTTCTATAATAGCTTTGAGTTACTGCTCTACAAAATACCAGCTATGAGATCACTCCAAAATTATTTAAATAAATATTGTAGCAGCTTTCATCTAAAGCTGTCAATTAATTCCATTGATTTGAAGTAGGATTAAGAATTTGTATTTTAAAAACAAAGTATCAACACTTGTTATTAACTAGGATGAAATTTAGCATCCTGAAGTTACACCACACATCTAGGGATAATTCACACTTTTCTGCATTGTGTGTGGAGGATAGTGATGAGTTTCTGGAATGTTTATTTTCTATACTGGTGTAGGACATTGAATGCGACTTCCATTTTCATTTCTTTCTACTCTCGAGTAGTTACTTTCTATTAGTAGTCTCATTCCTGCTCTACTTCCTCATCCCCAAAAATGATATTCCGTCCATCTCTTTCACTTACATCTACCATTTCCATGCCTTCACACTTTCTATTCCTTTTCCCAGTCAATTTTTAGGTCTTTCATTGAGTTGAGGGTCTACCATGTGTTGAGCAGTCTTGGGCATTAGAGACACTGTGAATGAACCAGACAAATATATTCTCTGCTCATAAAGATTTACAGTCTAGTTGGCAGAGTCTCTAAACACAAAGTAGCTTCACAGGGTGGTGTCTGGAACAGCAAAGCAGACACAGCCTGGGAGGACGTTAGACTTGCAAAATCACCAAGAGTTTCCTAAATCAGAGCTTGACCAGATCTTCCCAGTGAGAAACGATGTAATACAAAAAATTAAGAGCCTCAGTCAAAATTTATAAACATCTGCAATTCTCTTCTACCTCAAATACATATTACATTTTTTATTAAGTCAAATATACATAGATCATGAATACATTTATGCATATGTGGGGTACAATGTGTTGATTTTTTTTTATACAATCTGATGTTGGTTAGATCAAACCAATCAGCATAGCTTTCACCTCATTTACTTGATTATTGTGCTAAGACATCTATGTTCTACACTTGACAGATTTGACTTGTACCCTTGTCATATGCTCCAAAGGTGTGGTCCCACCTTTTACTCTCTCTCTGTCAAACCTTCCCCCTTCCCACCCTTCCCACCATTTCTCTCCTTCATCCTGGGCTATAGTTGTGTTCTATCTTTCATAAGAAAGTGTGAGTAAATATAAGCAGGTTTCATAGAGTACTGAGTACATTGGATACTTTTTCCTCCATTCTTGAGATACTTTACTCAGGAGATAAATATCTCTTTTAAAAACTTACATTCCTGGGTGGCACCTGTGGCTCAAGGAATAGGTCACGGGCCCCATATACCAGGGGTGGTGGGTTCAAGTCCACCCCAACCAAAACTGAAAAAACCAAACATATAAAACCCTGCATTCCTGTTAAACCAGGTTTCTCAAATGATTTAGACTTTTCTTAAGTTTCATCAGTGTATGTTTCTCTCATCTGCAAATCTCTGCTGCCTCAAATGAATATCTCTTTTAAATACCAGCATTCCTTTTAAACCAGATTTCTCAAATGATTTAGACTTTTCTTACGTTTCATCAGTTGACCTTTCTCTCAAAACATATTCTTCACTGTTTATTGACATACACTTGGTTTTCTTCACCTTTTGTTTCTCCATATTTCTCTTTGAACCTGGAATATTCTGCTTTTCCTGTCAAGGTCCTTCTCAAACAATACTATTACTAACAGTAACAGTGACACTAGTTAACTTTGGCATAGCACATACTATGGAACGAAGAGCTCTTCTAGTATCTCCATGTTTTTCATTTAATGTAACACAATATTATTGGAAGAATGTAACTACTCCATGAAAAACCCTTTTCCCATTCTCTTGGGGGACTAAATCCATTCTTTCTCTGAATACTCTTAGGGCTGCCTCTATGCCTCACCTAAGAAACGTAATGCCTGGTTATTTCCATGCTTCTCTCATTATACCTCTGCTAAACGTTAATCTTTTCCTACTACACATGAATCTTCTTTGGGACTTAAATATTTGACATCCATAACATATATTTCCATGGGAAATGTAAAAGTTAAAATATATTTGTAGGATTGACTAATTTAATATTTGATACTATGTATTTCCAGACATGAAATCTTATACTCGGAAATAGAAGAAAAATTATATGAGACAAAGTTTACTTTGCAAAGTTGTCATAAGAATGACATACATTGCTTAAGAAAATGTTTTAGCTTATTTTATGTTTCTTAGCATAGTTTCTTCTCAGTATCAACTTGTTCTTTTTACTTATTTATTCCTTACCCATTACTACTTTTTTAATGGATTTTGCTCCAATTCTTTATAAAATTCAACCAAAATAAATTAGTTCACACCTAGTGTAGTAAAAACACTGTGGCTAGAGGAAGGTGACTAGAATAATGGTATCAAATTCATGTAATGTCCTGCAGAGCTCAAACTCTAGCAGAGGAAACATTCAAATAGATTTCAATGCATAAAATTACAAGAAGGTTGGATCAGGCACAGTGCACTCTGTGGCTTGGGAGAGGAAATGATGACATCTAGAGATGTCATCATAAATTTCTACAGGCACATTGTCATCTTTAAGAAAACAAGGACAAATAATTTTTATTTTGTTTTGTCTGTAGATAAGCAGACCAAATTCCTTCCAAGAAGCCATCTCAAACCATGACTGAGGAAAATGACTTGTCATTAATCAAGTCCTGGTTCATGAAATATCCGGTCATCAAGATGTTGTAATAGTTTTAACTTTTCCAATCTGTCTATATAGTAGTCAAAATGAGGATAACATAGAATTTATGAAGAAATGAGAGATTATGTTTCTGAAAATTCTAAGATTTAATAAAAATACTCATAGAATACTTCATATAATACTTCATAAAAGTATTGTATGAACTCTTATGATTTGGCCACCTTCCAAATTTATAAACTGCTTCCTTCTTTTATATCCCTCGGTCAAGTGAAAAAATTGAAATTATTAGGTGACATAAAGTTATACATTTATAATCCTTTATAAAGAAGGATTCCAAAATAATTTAAAATTTGATAAATAATAGATAAATTACTCAATTACATTATTATCCGTTCTGAGGAATGTAAAAACATATTGCCCTTCTAACAAACATAAAACATCTTATAATTCACAGAATAAAAATACACATCAATATACTGGAGATGAGTGATTTTCATGGAATTTGTAATTCAACAAATTTTTACAAATTTCATTATTTGTAAAATATCACATATAAAGTTTTGCATATTGCTGGTAAATGCCTGAGAATCCTCTGTGTGTGTGTGTGTGTGTGTGTGTGTGTTGTTACTAATATTTGAGCATTAAAATTTGGTTCAAGTGTGCCTTTTAGAACAGTTTATTTTCAACTGGTGTGCTGCGAAATTTTTAAGGATCATTAATTAAATTACTTTTGAAAGAAATTCAAAGTGCAGTAAATATATCCTATTTTTAAACTTTTTTTTAAATCAATATAATTGAAGTGTGCTATGGCAGTTTAACTATGAGTTCAAGAGTGCCATGAGATAAAAAGGATTGGAAAACATTGTTTTAGAGGTTTATTATTCTTCTGTGTCCTGAGTTATGTCATGTAGCCATAGGAATGAAAGAGCAAAAGCTAGTTAGCTGAGTTTGTTGATGAAGGAGCCCTGAAGTGTTAATTTGAAAAAATGAACCTTGACCCAAAGATAATAATCTTCCCTATCTATGAAGAATACAGTAAAATAATATATCGTAATTTTACATGTAAAGAAGTTGGAATATATATGCAGTTGGCTAAGTTTAGAGTGATAATTCAAGAAAAGAAAAATATCACTCAGGAAGAAAGCCACAAATCTCTGATTAAATCAGATTAAATCTTTTTCTATATTATATACATATATGTTCTGAAAAGTAGATTTTGAAGCCTATACATATCTAAAGAAGATTCATAATTTGGGCAGTTCCATTTTTACATACCTATTTTATTTACAATTTATGGAAGAATAATTCACACTGATAACATAAAGGTATGATTCTGACAATAAGTTTAGGCCCAAATATGTGTTGTGAAAGTTCACATGTAAGCTCCTGAAATGTGACATTATTTTTATTGTGCAGAGTTCCTTTTTTACTGTAAATGCAGTTTGATAGTAATAATTGCCTCTAAACCCGAACACTAAACTTCATCATCTATAGTTATAGAGAAAATGTTTAATTAAAGATCAGTCTTAAGCTTTCCCAATAGTATTAGTTATCTGTCAGGGCTCAAAATTCTTTAGATATTCAGTCAATACAAGTTTATTCAGGGTTATTGAAATCTTTGAAGTAACAGCTGGGTAGATTTACTTGCCTGTTAGTAGAGTTCACTGACATTTAATGGAAAAATAGATACCCACCTTTCTCTTCACTTTTCTGGGCTCATTACCATAGATGAAAACATGTTTTAATTGTGTACATTTTATACTATTTCCACTTTTCTATTTAAAATACATGCATGGGACATAACATTTTGGGGTTTGGGAGGAACGAGGAATTCAACCTACGACCTTTCACTATGGGTGTCCTAGGTGTTCATCACTCTACTGGGGGTCACTTTACATCTCCCCAATTCCCCCAAGGTTGTGATCAGTCTACCTTTAGAGCTAATGGTACCTCAGGACAAAAAGTATACGTGAGAAATGGGAGAAAAGAGTGTCTAGAGTTTGGCACAAAGAGAAAGAGAATCTGTGTTAATTATCTGTGATAATTTGAGAAACTTCAGCTAATAAAGAATTCAACCTACATTTTTGCGTAGGGGATAGTCAATGTTCTGTAAAGGACCAAATGCTACATATTTTAGGTGTGGTGGGCCTGAGTTTCATAACTATTGTGTGGGTTCATGCTTCCTCACTTATATGGTAAATATATAGACACTGGGCATTAACTGTGCTGTTAGCACTTCAGTGGAAGCCACAGTGAATAAAGTATAGCCCTCCTTTCTTCAAAGAGTTTGTAATTAAGTAAAGGGAAGAACACATCAATTCTCATCAAACAACAGAATTATATTGTTTGAGAAACTCTGTTCACTGCACTCTCAGAGTTTAGTTTTAACAGGTTTGGCATAGAACTAGAACAAGTTAGACTGAAGATGTCAGGGAGACATGGAGCTTAAACATGGCTGCTGAGGAAGACAGCTTTCTAGGCAAGGAAGAAAAATATGATTCCAGAGTAAACTTAGCACAATTATGGAAAAAGAAGTATATTATAGCACAAACTCTAGGAAAACAAACAAACAAAAAAAAAACCTTGGGTTTAAATCACAGCTCTCCCACTTATCTATAGAACCTTGGAAAAATTACTCAAATGCTTCCTCTTTATCTGTCTTCACCCATAAAATGAGAATGATCACGTTCACAAGGTAATAGGATTAGCAGAAAGATAAACTGGGTTTATACTTATAAACCTGGCACTTAATAAGATCTAAATAAATGTTTACTTTTATTATTACTGTCATCATTATTATTTAACATCCAGGACAAAGTGGAAAAAATAGCTTAAATCCCAAATATTTGGGAAGGAAGCAAATTCATGTGAAACCATCGCCCAACACAGAAACACAATTCATTGTGTGGCTAAGAACTACTAAAATATTCAGTTGTTTTTTTATTGCTTTCAAGTATGTGCTTTCTTTTTCTTTAAATTTATCTTTCGCATGTGTAGAGGAATCACTCATGTGGTATATATTAACATAGAATATAATATACATGATAGATGGTTTCACG
Source organism: Loris lydekkerianus (assembly GCA_963574355.1). Lineage (NCBI taxonomy): Eukaryota > Metazoa > Chordata > Mammalia > Primates > Lorisidae > Loris > Loris lydekkerianus. The sequence goes on along the minus strand of CAUYPK010025995.1, from coordinate 12,284 downwards.
CTTTTATTTTCTTTGTTAGAAAGAATGAGAGGGAGAAAGAGAGAAGAAAGAAGGAAAGAGAACACAGAGGTTTGGTGCACGTTAAAATATTCAAACCTACTATTCTTACATTTCCCCCCAGCCTCCCTGCCAACAAGAATGGTTTCCTAGGTTATAAGTGGGTTATAGTTTTCATACAAAAGCATAAATTAGTTTCATAGTAGGGCTCAGTACATTGGATACTATATGGAGAAGGGGGGGAGGGAGGGGAGGGAGGGGGAGAATAGACAGAGGGAGGGTGATTGGTGGGATTACACCTGTAATCTTACTTATATTCTATAAGTAAATGTAGAATATAAATGCCTTAATGCAGTAACTAAGAAAATGCCAGGAAGGCTATGTTAACCAGTGTGATGAAAATGTGTCAAACTGTTTATAAAACCAGAGTATGGTGCCCCATGATCTCATTAATGTACACAGCTATGATTTAATGATAAAAAAAAAAGAATGGTTTCCTAACCACTACTAAATAGCAAATGCAACACAGAAGGACCTGACAATTTGTTATAGAATTTACAAAAGGGACTGAAGATTTTACAATTCTAATATTTGTAAGTAAATGCGACTTTATAGGACTTATTTATGAGAATAAAAATATTATATTTGCATTAACATACTTAAGTTTGCCACACACGAAATTTGTCTACCTAAGCTATATGCCATACATAAATAGTCCTATAATCATTATGATAATATAATATTTGATTATAATTTTAACACTTATGTATAGTGCTTAATAATAAATATACCTTATAAAATAATACAAAGCTTTTTCCTTCTCTTCCAAGAAAATAACATTGTCTGCAAAGGCAATAAAGCCCCTTTATATTTTTTGAATGATAAAACATTTGATACAAGGATTTTTCCATATATGCAAATTTCCTATTTTTACCCACTAGCTGCCATTTAAGTTCTCCAAGAGGCTGTGACCAACTTGTCATAGAACTTAGTTGTTTATTTGGGGGGGGGGAAATGCAAGTAAAAACAATAATTTTCATTGATTTGGTTATTCATTTGAGATGATTCCTTATTTTTTAGGGGGAGTGATTTGTACCATGTCATTTATATTCACAACATTGTGATCAACCTTTCATCTCAGTAGCCAAAGCTACTGTATTATCAATCAGTAATTGGCAATTTGTCATCCAATCAGGAAATATTTAGTAGGCAGGTGAGTTCACATAGCTGTAGCTGCAGAAAAGAAAGCTCATGAGTCCCTTACCCTTTGTCCTAGACTAGTGCCTCACCATTTAATAAATACTCCACCACGCCATTGCCAAACTTAACACAATTTTGATATTTAAATTTGGGTGAGAGTAACTTGGAACTGGTACCATAAAGAAGGTATCGTTCCTGTATTTTTCAACCTTAAGTGAAACGTAATTGCACATTCTGTTTATTCCCTTCTGTTGAAATAACTCTGTGAATCTAAACATAATCACATCTTTTGTCTACTTTTATTTAAGAAAATATGGCAGGAAGTACTTATTTTATAACACAGGCTCTGCAGAACCCATTTCCCTTCCATGTTCAAATGTCATGAATATTTATGAACCCAGAGATGGAAGCAATAAAATGAAATGAATTGGCTTGAGCCAAACACTATTCTGTGATCTTTTCCAGTTCATTCAACTGACAGCCACTTGACCAAGACCTCACTCAAATGAATTTACACATTAAACTACTCACTGAGAAATCGATTCCCCAAATGTTTTCCAATTACAAAATCACATGGAGTTTTGCAGAAGCATTCTGCAAAGCAATCAGAATTTCTAAGACTTAATTTTGATACAAAATTTTTGAGGTCAGATGCTAGTTATTATCTGATGGTTGTAAGTCCTTCATGCCTCTTCCCATTGTATGCTCTTATAATAGTTTGCTTTGGGGTTCTGAAAATTTTGTGCCTCCTTCTTAAGAGAAATATGCATCCTTCTCTTGGCCATTTGACTTATGAGACCTTCCTATGGAATTAATTTATTTTATGACTCCACTATCAAATGTGTGACCATATGACTTTCTTTGGTCAATAAATTGTGGGAGAAGTGATGCCCATGCATTGCAAGAAGAAGTTTACTAGCCACTAAACCTCTCTTGTCCTCATCCTCTGCCATGAACATAGCATATCTCACAGATGGGCTGATTTCGTATCAAGTTCCAGAATAGAAGCAACATGGAGCCAAGATACGTGATTGACAAACTGGTCAGAGAAATAAACATCAGCCTCAGAGATGGTCAGATTGTTCTGGAGCAAAACCTAAGAAAAATGACACTGGAAATCGTATTCCTTCATGATGTCACTCTAAAATATTCCCCCTTGGGTTTGGGGGGCTAGAGCAGTGTTTTTCAACCCTTTTTATCTCACACCACACTTGAACTTACAGTTAAACTTTTACGGCACATTTAAAACATTTTGGTCCAAGAAAAAAAGATTACAAAAAAAAAAAAAAAAAAAAGAATATATTTACTGTTCTTTAAAAAGTCATTTAATTAATGATCTTTAAAATTTTTCGCAGCACACCTGAGATCCTCTCACAGCATGCCAGTGTGCCGTAGCAGACGGAATGAAAATCCCTGGGCTGGAGGAAAGAGAAGGCCAAAACTGTTACCGAAGGTTTAAAGGAGAGCCATGTGGGGGCACCAGCCCCATATACTGGAGGTGGTGGGTTCAAACCCAGCCCTGGCCAAAAACTGTAAAAACAACAACAAAAAAAGAGCCATGTGACATGCTAATGATGCAAAGTATTTTATAAAATTCTCGCCTGTGATGATTTGTAAGGCAGATTGTGTGCTGAACTCTTCCATCAGCATAGAATGTGACATTACTACAGAAACTTAATTGTTGCTAGGGATCAGGATGGCCATAATATTCTCTTCAACTGAATAACTTTAGATCAGTTTCTTTCTGCTTATAAGTTCCTGACTTTCTTTCTCGTAAAAAGCATTTACTTTAGAAAACTGGCAGCTTAAAATTATTTCTCTTCCCCTCTGAGATGTAAATTTTCTATAACCCAAGAATGTCTTCTTCCAAGGCCTCAGAGCCATTCCTTTGCAATGGAATCATCAACCATTCATTACAGAAATAAGGGTAAGGCCCTTATTTGCTTTGGGGTTCTGAAAATTTTGTGTCTCCTTAAGAGAAATATGCATCCTTCTCTTGGCCATGTGACTTATGAGACCTTCCTATGGAATTAATTTATTTTATAACTCCACTGTAAAATGTGTTAGTGGCTCTAGATAATCCTTTCAGCCATGAGTGAAATAATGTAGGTTTCATACGTGTGTATCTTATGTTATCTTATGTTGTAAGCGTCTTGGAAAAACCCATGACTTCTTTCTTATTTGCTCTATCAGCAGATTCTGATGGCACCTTGATCTTATATTAATGTGTGTTATGGGCTGAATTCTGCCCACCCACCCCAACTCACATTCTGAAGCCCTAACCTCCAGCACCTCTGAATGTGACTGTTAATTGGAGGTAGGACCTTTAAAGAAGTGATTAAGCTAAAAATGAGGCCATTAGGGTGAGGCCTAATCCATTCTGACTGGTATCTTTATAAGAAGAAGAAATTGGAACATATGAACTGTCACCCAAGATGTGCACACACAGGGGAAGGACCATATGTAACACAGCCCTCAGGTGACATCTGCAAACCAAGAAGAAGGGCTCAGGAGAAACCAAACCCTGACAATACCTTCAGCTTGGACTCCTAGCACTTATAACTATAAAAACATAAATTTCTGTTGTTTGAACCATCTAGTCTATAGCATGTTCTTGTGGTATCCCTAGACAACTACAGAAAGGTGTGAAAATATAGTAACCAATGTTACTTGATAAAAATATGGTGAGAAATTTTAGTCCATAAATAAGGTAAATTATAAATTGTAAAATATTTGGCTTTTAACAAATAATAAATGTACTGAAAGCTTCTCTAGGTTCCTATACTTCCTTTTTAATTTACTCCAGGTTCAGATAATGAGTACATTGTAAACAGTGTCCCAAACTGAATTTGACAAGCAGTTACCAATATTGTATGTATGAAATGAAATATTTCTTTTCTAAGCTATATCTTTAGCATTGCTCTACTGCTATAACGTTTTACAGCAACATTATAAAATTAATCACTTTTCCTGAAAAGAAATTTTAATCACCTGAATTTTTTCATCATGAACACGATGAATTTAATATAATAGAAGGCATTCCACAAATACATATAAATGTCATATCACAGAATATGGCATATAATCTCCTATTTCTTTAGTGCAATAGGGAATTTACAAAACTTCAAACCAGGCATGATGTTTTAAACACCATATACCTTTCCATTGTTGACATTATTATTTAACTTTTCAAACATTTTAAGTCTGTCTCCCGAACAGTCTGTAAATTCTTCAACAACTGTTTGTTTTACTAATAGCAAAATCAGAAACCTCAGTAGAAGCGTTTAAAGTCTCTGCAGAAAGAATGAATCAATAACCCTGGCAGCTTATGAAAGTGAGTCCGGAGGAATATTTTTTTTTATCAAACTCTGACCTCTGTCTCTACACAATTTGACATTCTGTACTAGTGTGTTCGATAATCATCTTTGAAAGAGATGATTGATTTTGATCTCTTCAACAACATTGGGGCTTCAAGAAGAGATAAATTCAATTTGTGAATGAATCTTAAATTTCTGTAATGAATGGTGGTGAATAAACATTATTTCAGATTTTTAAAGGGCTGTTGTAAAATTTAATGTATGCCTAAGGACATCAGATTTCCTGCATTGGGCCCTCAATTTCACAACTTTCTACCCTGGGAATTTGGGCAAATAATAATCTTTCTGTGGGTTTGCTTTCCCATCTATAAAAATAGGAATAAAAATATATACTTCATAGGGATATTAGGAGAATTTGATGCACTATCTTTGTGTTGTACAAAGTATAATCTATAGCAGTGTTTGTTACAGAAATAAGTAAACAAATAATACAGTGTTTGCAGCAATCCAGGCACCTAACAGGGGTTTTCATTCCCTCTTTCATTCAGTCATGTCCTTTACAAACAATTCTCTACCACATTTGTTAATAGGAAATGTGTCACTAAAAAATTTCAAAGTCAAGTTTTACACTTTCTATAATCACTGACAACTTGTTTTAAAGCTTTTTTTTTTTTTTGCAAAGAATGATTGCACACTATAGAAATAAGGAAAATGCACTGATTTAACTTCCCCGATTCTTAAATTTTATTCCCTGTTGAACAGGCGAACATCACTACCTTCGATTTCATTGAGCCTCACCCCCCACCCCCCAAATCTTGCCAAGTCTTTCATTTTTCTATCCTTACTTATTTCAATACTTAAAACGAATAACTTGATCAGGGTGAAGTATCTGTACCAGTGTGAGAATTCTGCTGTTTCAGTGAGAATTTTGCCTCCAGAGGCAAGTCCGTCTATACTTAATCTTTCCTATTTCTTTGGTCTTCTGATCAAAGTTTGCTCTGACTCTTTTAGTAAATGCATCGGTCATTCTCCTTTGATTAAAAAAAAAAAAAACAGTTCATGGACAAATCCAATGTACCCTTCTCTCATTTTATGCAACTCTATGAAGAGTCACATAAAAATGGAATCCAGTTCTGAGATATCAAAGAATCACTCACTTAAAGGAGAAATCGCGCTTTAAGGGTATAACTTCTTATTCAAACAACAAAAAGCCCTGAAGTGCAAGAGGAAGAAAATAACCTTCAGTAATTGCCTGTTACTCCATTTATTTCTTTAGCTTCCTCCAGCCCCTCTTGTTAAAGGTCTCTGTGACAATCTGATTTCAGCAACGTAGAGGCTCTGTATTGCACATGTGTGTGTGTGTGTGTGAATGCATCCGAAGATGACTGGAAAAACACTCACCACCACAACTAATTAAGCATATGAAGACAATTTGTTTCATATATTGGTTTCCATCGTGTCTAGAAATAAATTAACATTATTCTAATTTTACTCCCCATTCAGTATAAATAAAAGAACAATGCATTTAATGTAATTTGACTAATGTTACAAATGGGAGGAGATTTGATGGTTATGATATCAGAAAAAGTATCTCAAGAATGGAAGAGAAAGCATCCAATGTACTCAGCCCTGCTATGAAAATGATTTATGGCTTTCCTATGAAAGCTATAACCCAGTTATAACCTAAGAATATGAGGAAGGGGGTGAGGGAGGGGAGGGAGGGGGGAGGATGGACAGAGGGAGGGTGATTGGTGAGATTACACCTGCGGTGCATCTTACAAGGATACATGTGAAACTCAGTAAATGTAGAATATTGTCTTAACACAATGTAGTAATTGTCTTAACACAATTACTAAGAAAATGCCAGGAAGGCTTTGTCAATCAGTGTGATGAAAATGTGTCAAGTTGTGTATAAAACCAGTGTATGGTGCCCCATGATCACATTAATGTACACAGCTATGATTTAATAATAAAAAAAAAAACCTGGGGGGGGAAAAAAAATAAAATCATGCTCAATCCTATACACCTAATAGGGAAATCTTTCAACAAAAGGCAAATGTAAGCAAAAAAAGTAATCAAGTACCATAGCTAAGATCTTTGAAATTTTCACTTCATTTTCCAGTGTCCTCACATATTTCAAAAATACAAAAATTTTGCATATACTAAGCACCTCCTTGACAGGGAGAAGATGACCTTGAGAAGCACATTATTCCAGCTAATGAGCAATTCCAAGGGTATATCCTCTCTAGGAGCTGAACGCGATTGCCCTCTCAGTTTAATTCATTGGTCCTAGATCTGTTCTCTAGAGTCTTGCGGGAAATATTAAATCTCTCTTTTACATGGCAGACCTTTAAGCACTAAATATGCTACTTTGCCCTTCTAATTGCACTTTTCCAGAAGGAATATGAGGCCACAGTTAAAGCATATATATAGGCTTTCATTAATGAAAAAGAATCAGAGAGTGTCAATTTGACGAGCTGTCTGTGTCCAATTTGGATCCTTAGGGGAGATTTCAACTCTGAGCCACACTGATTTAATTAAAATATTCTAAAATACTAGCTAAATAAACCTCTATTTAAAGTCCTTCACATTCACTTTTAAAGTGAGTTCAGCCCTTTAGACATGTTCTTAACATTTGCTTCCTGCATCTCTGATGTAGTCCCTGTTTTTTATTTTCCTACAGCTGCCTTCAACATAAATTGACGGGAGCAGTACACGTTCAGTATTGTAAAATGCTCAATTCCTGTTTTTGGACTGCTGGCCAAGCAATTCTTTCCCATTGAACATTGGCAGCCCAATGTTATTTCTTTCATGAATTTCCATTTTTATGAGTTTTTTTTGCAATTTGGCCAAGAAAATGTGATCCTGGGAAGTTCTAAAGGGTCTAATAACTAAGGACCTTTGGAATTTCTCAGAGGAAGAAATGATGCCAAGTCAAATGTGAGCGTTTGTATTATTTTTCTCTTCAAGAATAATAGCAAGTCCTGGACTTTATTGTTTATGACCAGGAAGGCTAAGTAAGTATTCCAAATAGAGAATGCTTGGGGGGCATAAATGCAATAAAATTTTGAAGGCAAAGCATCGTAGGTGGCTGTAAACTTAGAATTTTGGAGTCAAATTTAGACTATTTACTGGTCAACATGCCATTTTATTCTTCTTCTGCCATTCAAATAATTATGCACTGAAGATGAGCAGCAGCACCAGTGGTAACAACTGACAGAAACCTTTATGAATATCTGAATTCTATTTGCACTATATTCTTCATGACATCGACACAGATAGTAGAGCATTTCTCAGCTAACTTTTAAAGTAACTCAAAGGTCTTTAAAAATCATATTCCTTTATTCCTTTGATTTTAATTTTGGTGTGCATAAATGTTTTATATATCACCTTTTAAATGATTTGCAAATTGCTTTCTAGTTTTAAAAAATCTCCTGTGTCCTTTTCAAGAGGCTATTTAAGAGGGAAATTTTACATCTCTCCAACTGGGCCCAAGATGTTGTATTTTTCAAATGTCTTAGTTTTGGGGTGGTGCCCATAGCTCATTGGGCAGGATGCTGGCCACATACACCCAGGTTGGAGGGTTTAAACCCATCCCAGGCCTGCTAAACAACAATGACAACTGCAACCAAAAAATAGCTGGGAGTTGTGTCAGGCGCCTGTAGTCCAGCGACTTGGGAGGCTGAGGCAAGAGAATCACTTAAGCCTGAGAGTTTGAGGTTGCTGTGAGCTGATATGCCACAGTACTCTACTAAGGATGACAAAGTGAGACTCTTTCTATAAATAAATAAATAAATGAATAAATAAATAAATAAATAAATACAAAATGTCTTAGTTTTAACTAACTATAAAATTAATACTTGTTATGAATTAAATGTTTGGGTCCCTCAAAATTAATATATTGAATTATTAACTCCCAATGTGTTAGTATTAGGAGGTTCAGTCTTTGCATCTTTGGATAATCACATCTTGAAGATGGAACATTTATGAATGAGATTTAGAGCCCTTGGAAGAAGAAACAGGAGATTGATTGATTGATTGATTGATTGATTTAGAGTCATACTCTCTTGCACCAGGCTGGAGCATGGTGGACTCAGCCTAACTCATAGCAACCTCAAGCTCCTGGGTTCAAGTGATCCTCCTGCCTCAGCTTTCTGATTTAACTAGAACTTCAGATACCTACCACAACACAAGGCTAATATTCTATTTTTAGTAGAGACAAGGTCTTGCTCCTACTCAGGATTTTCTCTAACTCCTGAGCTCAAGCAATGGTCTGGCCTTGGTCTTACAGAGTGCTGGGATTACAACTGTGAACCAATGTGCCCAGCCACTATTTGTTGACTGTGTGAGAATATATAAGCAAACCAAAAATAGTGCCCTTACCAGACACTGGATTTAGTGGCACTTTGATTTTTGATTTCCCAGAATCTCCAGAAGTGTGAGAAATAAAGTTTATTATATAAGCCACCCAATTATGTTAACATGTTATAGCACCCGGAGCTGCCAAAGGCAATTTAAGACTTCAGTGTGACATGAATGTTAGATTAAAGTGAGCAGTGATTTTCAGTTAAATGTATAAAGACACACTTTTAAGAATAAAGACATACTTTTAAGAAATAATTAAAGAGGTAGGTCTATATTCAGATCCTATGGAAGCTCTATACTTGGGTCTAGAAGCAATATTTGAAAAAATATTAACTTTGGAATAGGATTTGATGATTTCATAATATTCTGCAATCCTGAAATTAAACATCTGATTGTATATGGAAGGCAAAAATAAAATAAGATGATGGAAATGATGATAGAATAATAATGGAAAGCAGAGATATCCATAGTATAAGACAAAGCAGAGTAAGATGTCGTTGGGTTTGGATATTTAAGAAAGGTTTCCCAAAGGTCTACACTTAACAATATGGAAGACAATGTGGAAGAAGAAGGTGAAGAGCACTTAGGAAATAAGAAAAGTAAAGAAAGGCACAAAATTAAAAAGCGTGGAGGCCTCTTTGAAAAATAGCAACAAATAGAGGTAAATTTAAATGTAAAGCTTGTGTGATAAAGTAACAAGGGAAGACCCTGGACATTCATAATGATACCTCTATCTTGGAGATCACTGAAATAAAAATAAAAAAAGAAGAAGAAGAAGAAGAAAATGAATTGCTATTATTTGTGAGACTGAACAGGAAATGTGTGATTACAACTATACTTTTAGCTAAACAGTTTTTCAGCAGTAGACATATTTTGAATGATGAGAAACTAAAGGGGAAAAAAAAAATCAAAAGCCAGTTCCAATAGTCTAGGAAACAGCTCATATGATTTTAAAGAAAGATGTTGGAAAATGGACCAACCACGTGAAGGTCAAAGGGAGAGAGGGGAAAGGGGAAATCTATCAAATTTCTCCTAAGTTTCAGGCATTAGATGGATTGATATATTCACACATTTTATGACTCTTATAACAACCATATAAAGTAGATATTATTATTATCTTTGGAAAAATGAGTATGTTGATAATGATTTGGGGGAACCTGTCAAAGCATACTTATAAGTTATAAAATTGCTATTGGGAAAAAAAACTCTAAAATTGTAATCCATAGCTCAAAACTATAGTACTCCTATAACATTTGACCTGATAAGGATTTATGGTTCCGTTTTTCTTTTAAGCTTAGCTGTATCTAACTCTCATGCCTATCCACTCCAGTACTAATTTACCACTCTAGAGATTATTTTTAAATATCACCACTTATGTATAATTTGGAGTACTTTTCTAAGTTATTCTGGGTCCTCATATTTTAGAAAAAACATAAAGAATCTTCAATTTATGTCAACTTGTATGCAGCCATAGAAAAAGAAATTAAGTTGAAAGTAAATTAGAAAATTAAAACCTAATTTTCCTAAACTTTTAGTGACATTAACAGACTTATAAATTCATTAAAATGAGTTAGTTTCCAAAAGAATATAGTACAATCATATTAAGGTAAACTAGAGTGTTGGCAAATGGTAGCCACACTGCCAGTGGGCCTAATTTAAAACAACTTAAAGTAATAGATGAGCTACAAGATTATAACATGTACAAAGAATTTTCATGAGGAAATGCCAGATTCTGAAAGCCTATAGGACAGGATCTACAACTAATGTCATTGCTGGGTTTTTCCATGGTCAGCTCTTTCCCACCCTCACTTGGTAATCACAATACTTAGCAACATAAACAGGAGGACTGTTCCTGCCTTCTACAGAGAATCAGGTATGTCCTTCAGAACATTTTCCAAATATCAACTGCCTTTCTTGTGACCATCATTTATTTTATTTCCCTATTTAAATCCCAAACTGCATGCCCCCAAGCTAACATAACAGCTATTCTTCACACAAATAATAAATGTACACAAAAGAGGGGATGAATTAAAAAAATGAACTGAGACACCATCATAACTGAGTCTCTATATTTTTTAATCTATGGACTAAATAAAGTTAACCTCTATCCAATAGTTCCTATACAAAATAGAAGAAAAGGAGGAAAAAAATGAAACTTTCAAATAAGTAGATAGTTAAATGTTAGCTAGATGATAGATAATAGGTAGATGGTAGATAGATAGATAGATAGATAACACATAGATAAAGATAAGCAGATACCACATTCCTTATCTCAATAACTGATTAAGAGGCCATACTTGGTATTGAGATTATGTTTTGCAATATAGTTAATTCATATTCACTTTGCTCTCAGTGAGTGACTGAATTGGTCAATACTCTTTACCTGGAAAGATGACGCAAGACTGAAATCCCCAAGGTTGCCCCTAGTTATCTCACAGTTACTATGATGTCCTTACTATCCATTAACTTTTCTAAAAGACATAGCGTACGAGACAATACCTCAGAGCATCCTCTGGGCTAGTTTATGATTTTTCTTTCCAGATGGAGATGAATAAAAACCTACATCCCCTTGATTATGAAAACCAGTAACCCTTGATGGAAAAAAATCCTTCCTTTTTCTTCCAGTGCCAGGAAGTCTTCAGTAAGGAGTTTGAGATCTCAGCTGCCACTTAATTGAAACTGTGCTGTATTCTTGAGCATTACAACCTCACAGATCCCAGAGAATCACAAACAGTGCATCTTTCCTGTTTGTTGTATTGGCACCCATATTTACATTGAATCGGGGATGCAGTCTTAATTTTGGTCCACTGTTTTGATACGAATAGGTGTACTCTAGAAACTTCCACTTAGTAGTCCACACTGCTTCATGAGGCAAAGAGCCAATGTATATGCTCTGTCAGTTCCTGATTATATTTCTTATAAACATACATAAGAGATTAGGTTGTAACCACTGGATACATTTACAGATCAATTAGACCACACTGAGGGAGATTTGAGACAAATCTCTATTTTTATCTGATCACCAGAAACATGTGAGCCACCGTGAAATTCAAGACCAGGAATCAGTGTTACTTTAAAACCAGTACTAATCACCACATGTTCTACAAACTTAGCTCTTTTCACAGTACAGTTACCCTAGGAAACAGTGACAGGCCTTTCTAGAGAAAGCTAAGTGGAAGGTTCACATAAAGTCCATGCTATATTATTGAACACATTCTTTTCCTCAAGGTTATTTAAATAGTCCTTTTTCCAAACTGACTCATCTCTTATGCCAACAGATCTGAGATCGTGCAAAACAAGATCAAAACACTCCAAGAAGATCTAGAAAAGAGAAGAAAAGAAATTCTAGAAAATCCCCTGTGGACGGGCCTACATTGTTTTTCACCCTACCTTCTTCCCCTGCTA
>CAUYPK010025994.1:0-39196 GCA_963574355.1 Loris lydekkerianus | reverse complement strand
ATTAATAAATTGTGGTATATGTACACCATGGAATATTATGCAGCCTTAAAGAAAGATGGAGACTTTACCTCGTTCATGTTTACATGGATGGAGCTGGAACATATTCTTCTTAGTAAAGTATCTCAAGAATGGAAGAAAAAGCATCCAATGTACTCAGCCCTACTATGAAACTAATTTTTGGCTTTCATATGAAAGCTATAACCCAGTTATAACCTAAGAAAATGGGGAATGGGGAGAGGGAGGGGAGGGAGGGGGGAGGATGGGTGGAGGGAGGGTGACTGGTGAGACCACACCTATGGTACATCTTACAAGGGTACATGTGAAAGTTAGTAAATGTATAATATAATTGTCTTAACACAATAACTAAGAAAATTCCAGGAAGGCTACATTAACCAGTGTGATGAAAATGTGTCAAACTATTTATAAAACCAATGTATGGTACCCCATGATCGCATTAATGTACACAGCTATGATTTAATATTAATAAAAAAAAAAAGAAAAAAAATCTATTTCTGTTTCTCTTCCTTTCAGATATCCTTCCAGCTTTGCCTGATTAGAACATAATAAGCCTTAAATATATTTAAGAGAATAAAGAAAATGAGGACCTTAGTGGCCAACACTACACACATTTAAAGAAAAAAAAACAAACCTAATTATTCTCTGAGATTTTGTGTAATTAGGGCAGGTTCACATGTGTAGGAGGGACTTCTGTGTCTTAAGACAACAACAATTCAAATTTCTCCTTTTTGCCCTCAAGGATGATTTTCTCTTTTAACTGAGGGGGACTGAATGTACTTACACTCGTCTAATTTGTCTTGGCTGGAACTTTTTCCATTTTTATATAGAGAGCAGGCCTCAGGTATTCATTTATTCATCCTGGATTTAAATCTCCAACTCTATTAACCTCTCTGAGCTCCAGGACCAGCTACCTTCTGCTGCCCAATTGGTAGTCTAGCTGACATCGCCACACCATGTCTAATTCTCGTCTTGAACTTAACATACTGAGACAGAGCTGGACTTCTCTCTCTCAAGCCAGATTCTTCCTCAGTCTTGCCCATCTCAGTAAAGACACCTGTTCTGTTGTTCAGATTCTGCTTGCTTCCTCTCTTGTTAAGCCCCTACCAAGTCCATCAGCAAATCTATTGGCTCTGGTCTCCGATTTATCTTGAACCCATTGGTAACCCTCAAATCCAGGCCACTGTGAGGCCTCACTGGGTCTATTCCTAGTCGCCTTCTCCATAGGGGGAACTGGTGCACCTTCTTTTACCAATGCTCTTCTATTATCAGTTCTCCTTATGGCAGCCACGGTGGCCTTTTAAAACAGAAATTGTGGGTCAGTCCTCTACGTAAAAGTGCCCAAAGGCTCCGCATTGCACTTAGGTTAATTTCCAAATACCTCATCCTAGGAGCTATGCTTTGGGGCTGCTGGCTGTCTCTCAACCTCCCGTGTGCCAGGCACCCTGTAGGCACAGAATATCTGACGTACCAGATGAAATCTACCCTCTAGGAGCTGAGAGTCTAGTGGGATTCTTAAAGGCTAGGTCCCAAAGCCTTCGGGAATTCACCAATTTGTGGATATTGCTACATTATTTTAAAATCCCCCCTAAATGACAGTTTCTGCACTAGCCGAAACACTCATAAATTGTATTTTCTAATTTTCCCGGCCCATTTAAGTGAACTTATTTATTTCACATGTCTGATCTACTGCCAAATTCAATACTCCACTTTTTATTTTATACAAAACATTCCTTTCTAAACCTCTCACCATCGATCACTAGCTTTAGTTTTGGCTTTCTTTAATGGACTATTTTTTTCTCACAAGAAAGGCAATCTTAAAAAATAATCACTTTATGAGTGTTACTACGTATGTAATGACAGAGAGAAAACAACACAAACATGTTGGGTTGGGTATGCCAGGTGGTAGACTAGCCTTTCCCATTAGCTAAATGATTCCATCTCTCCTGGTGCACACAAAGCGGAGGGCTGAGTTTCTCTGTGTCTCTGTAGTCTCTTGGGAATGTAGAAATCATAGCTTCTACCAGTGTGAGTCCACAGAAGCCCTCTTACCTCCTTTACAGGCGTTTTTACTGCTGTACCTTCCCACTCCGCTCCCCATAGAAATTTGGAAGCTTGAAAGGCAATCTTGTTGCTATGTCCCAGGGGGTGCCAATTCTTGGGCCAAGGTAGAGAGCTCTGCCTGGTCTTTACTTCCTCAGTTGCCAGGGATGCCTTCCCTTGTTCAAGTTCACGCTGGCTTGACCCGTAGCTCTTAGAACTGTTTTCATTTTTAACATGTGGAGGAGACTTTTCACCAGCTTATTTTTCTGTATGCTTTAAAGTATGTTCTCAGAGATCCACTTTCTGTTGGTCAAGTTCTACTTGAGATCTTACTGATCTCCTAGGATTCTGATGGTGTATGTAGTGTGGAAATCCACCATGCACAGTTGCTCTACTTACCCTCTCTCATGGAGCACGCTGGTCCTCTCATATTGTCATTTCCACATACCTTTGTTCCCAGAAAAACCAAACCTTATTGCTACCTTTGTTATGTTTGTTATGCATCCTTGAATGCAAAATTAAATCCTACACATTTTTTGCTCCAAATGACCATCCTACCTTAAATTTATATGGGCTTTTAGAAAGGTTCTCCAATTTTTTTCCATCACAAAGAGAACCTTTTACCTACTTTTCATATTTTTAAAGATAAATCTTACGACCCCATTTCTGATGCCCCCTCTTCAGCATATGCAATGTGTCCATCACTGAACTAAAATAGCATGTTGCAAGACTGGTCCTTAAAGTTGAACCAGACATCTTGAGCTCCATATATGTAATTACGACCCTGCCATAAGATGGTCCCCTCTAGGAATTTTCTTGCAGATGGAATTTCTGTAAACACAACTGGGATTTGCAGAGATACTCCATGCAACCCAGCTGTTTGGACTTTTTATATATAGACATACATCTTTTAAAGTTTAGAAACACATTACATATAACCTTAACTTTATAAGGAACTCATACCTTAGAGAAAATAGGAGGGAAAAAGTCTAAATTCCATAGTGCTAACCCAGCAAAGAGCATTTCCCATCGTCCTTTCTGTTAAGGGGTTGACCACACATACCGTTTGATCCTGTCCTGCCCATTTGTCCTGCTGCTTCTCAGTCTTGTTTTAAGGCCCAGATCCTATTTGCACTATTAGAACTTTTCCTATTATTCCACGGCCACCCCTTGGTCTTAGGTTAGTCTAGGAACAGCTGTCCCCAGTTCCTCAGTTCCATTCCCATCTCTGTAAGAAAAGCAGCTCCCTGACAGAAGATGTTCCTTCCCTCAGGGCCACCCTATTTTAAAAAATGATTCTAACGCTGGGCTGGGTTATGCTACAAAGATATTGGATTCTTCTTTGGGAGCTTCTTTCTGAACTCATCACTTTACACAATGATGACAAGTTTGTCTGCCGGGCTCCGAACTTTCCACCACATTCCTCTACCTTTCAGCTCCTCTGAGCTTCTGTTCATGAAAGTCAGCAGGCCCATAATCCTTGGGCCCCATGAACAGGTGGCCTCTAAAAAGCCTTAGTGATTCTGAGGGGCTGGGATGTTTTTCAAACTTGGCTACCACCTTCTGGGCTCTGAATTGTCATGGATTTAATTAGTCCTCCCGATTTTCTCCTTCAACTCCTTTCTCTCCTGGGTGATGACTCGATTAAAACTCTTATCTACTCCATGGTGGCATTCTAGTACAAAGGGTTGTTTAGGGATTTGTAGAAACTTTAGCACTATTCCCTGGATGCTGGAGCGTGGTGAAAGTCAGAAGCGTTAAAATCCACTCTTAGGAACTTTGTTCTCCAGTGGGTCAAAGGAAGCTAAATGCCAGCCAAGGAGCTGCTTCCCTATTACCTTATTATATAAAGGTCTTGTGTGCTTGGATTTTTGTTTTATTTTGTTTTATTTTTATTAGCAAATTGTAATTATATGTATTTGTGGGGTATAATTTGTTGTTATGTATATAGACACATTGAATATATACAGACACACATATACATATGTATGGTGCCAAAAAATGTATGCACATTTTGAGAAAGGAAAAAACTGTATTAAATTTGTAATACTCAAATCACATTTGACTTCTATAATTCTCTTTTGCAATTGGTACATATTATTACAATTTCAGTAGCTCTTTCCTTTCTTAAAATGTGTATATGTGTTTTTGGCACCCTCTGCGTAACTAACACACACACACACACACACACACACAGTACAATGATCAAATCAGAGGGGTCGTCCCCTCCTGCACTGATCATTTCTTTGTGGTGACAGCATTCTTGGGGGAAAGTCATGAATACTTTAAAACTATTATGAAAGCTGTGGATCTTCTTTCCAAATAATGTGATGATGCATGGATGTGTTAGCCTTTGCCAGCAGTGGAAATAAACTCTGACTAAGTTAAACAAAAAAGAAAGATGCTGGGGGAGCTCATGGAATCAAATAAGAGGTAAGTAACCTAGATCGGGTGGGGTTTGGGCCAGGGCAGTGCCAGGGGGTCTTCTTCTGGATTCACCTTCAGTAACTCTGCTCCAGTAATTCCCAGTGTCCACATCTGCCCCACATTTCAAAATCTCAGGAGGAAGAAGTAAATTGGCCCAGCTGGAGCCAGAATCTGTGGGCTTTTCCAGGAGGACAGGATTCTCTTGAGGGCCCCCTGTATGGTGTGTGGAGCCATTCCCAGGGATGGGGATGTCAGCCTGAGCCAGGCAGGCATGTCCTATATGGGCTAAACTTTGCACGCAACTTCAGGGCAGTCATGGTCCTCCTGCTCTGAAAATGATGAAACTAGTTTTGACAAAATTCAGAGAATCTCCAATATTAGAGTTGGGAGGAACCTCAGATGACATTCACATTGCTTTATTGAGCTTCTACTATGCATGGGTCACACATTGAGCTAAATACTTTATATGCACTATCTCATTTTATTTTTACAGTAACCCTATAAAACAGGTGCATATTACTGTTTTTATTCCATAGAGAATGAAACTGAGGTACTCACTCTAGAAAAAGGATAGTTTGAAATTATCCAAGCTCTTCCTGACTGGTCCTAATCATTTATTACAATCAAGGAAAGAAATCTTGCTGCTTCTGAGTTTCTGGATATCCGCACTTTATTTCTATCTAGTCTAAATAGGTCAGAGGTAAATTACCAGAATGACATGTTATTCTTCCCCCCTAGAATGGGTTTGGGGGCAGATAAATGCCCCCCATGCCCACCCTCATATTCCAGTTGACCAGGACTTTGAGGAGGTTTTCGTGGCGAGAAGCTGTATTTAGCAGATTCCTCTTTGTGAAGGAGGAAGCACTCAGCCTTCCCCGATCTGCACACCCCCATTCCTGTCACCCAGTGGGTGGCCTCCCTCTGCCCAGTCGCCCACCTCCTGCTGTGCTTCCCTGTGGCCTGACACTTGTCTTCTCTCGCCACATGTCTCACCCACAACTGTTCCGTTTCAGGGATTCTCATCCACCCACACTTGCTCTGTTCTCCTGTCACAGAACCCAGACTCCAGCAGATTCCTCCCGCCTTGGTCATCCTGCTGGCCATGCCTCCTTTCCATGGAAAGCCCACTCTCTGCCCCTCTCCCCACCTGCTGCGGACACCTGCCTCCTTCTATTTACCTGTCGTCACTTGCTCCAGCTGCCACACCGAGCACCAGCTTGGGCTTGTGGCAGTGAACGCTTTGGGGAGTGAACGTCTTCCTGGTGTAGGGCCCTGTCCACTGGGGCATTTGGGGGCACACAGGACACGTGTGCCAGGGAGGAAAGCAGCTTTCCTCACTGGGATGTTATTATTTTGGCTTGAGCATGTTATCAGATGACTTAAAGTTCCTGGAAGTCCGTAAGAAGGAGCTCGGTATGTCTTTGGCTCGTCAGACCAGTACAGTGCCAGGCTCATAGGCTTCCATAGCAACTCGCCCCAGGGAAGTTGCTCAGATAGTCAGGCCTCTCCTGGAGGCGTTTGCCTCAGATAAATGACATAAAGACTTGCTGCTTGAAGAAGCCCATCATTGAGGAGACTACTTGGTTTGCTGTAAAAATGTGAACTCACCAAAGACTGATCTACTTTTCTCTAGGTGAAAACTATTCTCGTTGCTTTGATTCCCGCTGCACTCTTCTAAACAAGCAGATGAGTTCTTTCTTCTTCCTGAGTTTATCTGTGCCTCCATAACAGCCCCCAATAGCATGCCCCTTCCTGCCTGTCAGAAGGATCATGTTGTGATATCCAAAACTAACCCTAGAAATAGTGGAAGAGCTAGTTAAAAACAACTAGAGGGATAACTACTTGGGGCTGGTGTTAACTTTCCCCACCAGTCATTGCAGCCTGGGTGTGAGCATTGGTTTTCACATGCCAGACTCCATCACTGTTTCCAAGCTGCATGCTCCCTGAGTTTTATCTACAGTTTGAGGCTGATTTCCATGGGAGTCAAGACAACTCACCCTCATTTCCAAAGATAACCAAATAAGCAAACAAAACTGGATGAAATCAAATACACCAGGCTTCCTGGAATTTCTTTGAAGAATTGCAACTGTTTTAAATAACACCCCTTCTGCATACGTGTCCACATGAATGTCCTGGCTCAGTCCAAAAGCCGACGTGTGGTCCCTTACTCCTGGAAGCAGTAAGGTTTCAGTAGCGCTTCTTTGGTTCCAAAGTCCACCTTAGTCTAGAGAAGTGTCTTTTTTTCTTGACTAGCACTATCTAGGGACTGGGCCTTTCTGGGTTCTTTTAAGCTGGCAGAAATAAATTCCAAACCCTGAACTCCAACCAGAAGGAACATGCCAGAAAGTGTATCATGTCTTCCTCATACCACTACTCACATGAGGTCCCAGAGGAGTAAGCAGATAATTCATTGCAAAAAATGGATAGCTCTTCTGAGCTCTCCTCTGTCCACCGCATGGGTAACGCATAAGGGAATGGGTGTCTGTTTCTTTGATGCCGTCTTGCTATAAAAGGAAGTCGTATTTGCTCTCCTAACAACCCCTCGGGACCCTGGAGTGGTCTCTAGTAAACTGGTTTTGAAACTGGGTCACGTTCAGTTCTGGACTTCCATATATAGAGCCTAATGGAGAAATGAGATATATCTACACAATGTAAAGTAGTATAGTAA
This sequence comes from Loris lydekkerianus, assembly GCA_963574355.1. Classification (NCBI taxonomy): domain Eukaryota; kingdom Metazoa; phylum Chordata; class Mammalia; order Primates; family Lorisidae; genus Loris; species Loris lydekkerianus. Next base: position 32,043 of record CAUYPK010025994.1, on the reverse strand, counting down.
AAGAAGCAGGGATGGCTATTATGTTTACCACTTAGAGCTGGAAAAGATTGATGGGTGTGGGAGGCCCTGACGTTCCCATGATCTTAAGATCTCTGATTAGCCAATAATAACACACTAGCGCACCAACCATGTCAGCTGTCACAAGGCGGCACCAAGCCGTCAAAATTGTCAATAGAGTGACAATCCCCTTTACTCTCAAAATTGTTCTTGATAAGTCTCAAAGGCATTTTTGTTGGCTGATGTCTAAATGAATCTAAACCGAGAAATTGTATGGGGTCTACAGTTTTACAAGAAACCTTTGGATCTGAAGCGGGAGTCATTCAGAGATTTGGGGGATTAAGGAGGCGTCTAGAGACCTCTGTCTTTCAGAGAGGTGACTGGCGCGAGCATCCCAAAGGTCTGACTGTGATGTCGAGAGAAAGGGGAGACATTCTCTTTTTCCTTTTGAAAATACAGCTGCTTTGGAAATGAGAAGGATGTGACAGAAGGGACCAAGTACATGGCTGGAAAACATCTTGTTTTAAGCCCAAGCAATTACTACTAAGGGACGTTTTACCTTCTCACCTAGAAATACTCTGAGCACTAGAACCTATTTTCTCTTAGGTTAAAATTCCTTTTAAAAAAAAAAAAAAAAAAAAAGGAAGGAGAGACAATGATTTAGGCTCACAGGGAAAAATGCAAGAAGTCAGGCTGGAATTCAGTGGTAGCTTTCTTTATTTCCATCTTTTCCAGGCTTTAGGGACAGTCCTCTCCTTTTGAAGTGGCTCTGCATTTCACATGCACTGTGGACTCTGAGCCCCATGCCGACATTTTCCCGCTGTGAACAAGCTTTGCTGGTTTCTGTTCTCAAGTGACAAATTTGGTTTATTTGTGTTTTCATGCACACTATATCCTATTCCATAAAAACATGTATGGTTTTCGAGGGATCACTCCCACTCAGAACCAAGCAAATTCTACTTGGTGAAATCCTCTGTCCCTCCAAAGGGACTTCACTCACATTCCACCCTTACGGGACCTCTGAGGGGGTTTGGGGTTACACATTACATCTATAATTTGGCTTACCTTGCCTTTGCGTTAAGGTAAGGTAAGGATTTTCCTTTTGGGTTTTCAAAGCTAGAAATTCTCAAACTGCATGACCCATTCTGGGATGATATTTGAGTAGAAATATTATATATGTAGCTTGGAATTGAAGGCAGGGATCATTATTTCCCAGTAATGACCTTTAGCTCTCAATCCCATGTTACCCACAAGCTTTCTGATGTGCATATTTCCTTGAAAGAAAATTTATGCTCCTCTACCTCTAAAGGGAATCTCAAATGAACCATATCCACAGGGCACTCAGCCTCATCCAGTAACTGAACACTGATTTTGTTTTTAAGAGCAAACAAACATTTGTGGAGCATATGAACAATATGTAGAAGGATTTAGAGAAGGAAAGAATGATTGTGGTCAGGAGAATTGGGGAGGGCTTTCATAAGAAGACAGCATCTACGCTCCATACCCAAAGTGGCTGGGATTTAACAGATGGAGAAGGAGGAGAGACAGACAGATGGTAGGCCAGGCAGAGAGGCACAGAGGCCGGGCAGGAAACTCTCAGGAGAACTGAGGTGGCCTCAAAGGCCAGGCTATGGCTTACTGTCTGTGTGCTTGGTTGTTTTTCTTTCAACTCTTTAGTATGAATTTTTTATTGTGAGAAAATATACTTAAGATTTATCATTTTAACTATTTTTTTATTAAATCATAACCATGTACATTAATGCAATCATGGGGTACAATGTGCTGGTTTCATATACAACTTGAAATGTTTTCATCAAACTGATTAACATAGCCTTCATGGCATTTTCTTAGTTATTCTGTTAAGACATTTATATTTTACACCTCGTACATTTCACATGTACCCTTGTAAGAGGCACCGTAGGTGTGGTCCCACCAATCACTCTGCCTCCACCCATCCCCCCTTTTATGGCACTGAATACCTTCACATTGTTGTCCAACCATCGTTGCCGTCTATCTCCAGAACGTTTTCATCTTGCAGAACCGAAATTCTGTCTCCGGTAATCACAGATTCCCCATTCTCCCCCAGGCCCTGGTGACCACCATCCTACTCTCCTTTGCTATGAATTCACCTATGCCAGGGGCTTCATAGAAGTAGAATCATGCCTATTCTTGTGTGAGTGGCTCATTCCATGTGGCAGCACTTTCTCAAAGTTCGTCCATGTTGTAGCGTGAATCAGCATTTCTTTCCTTCAAAGGCTGAGTAATATTTCATAACATGTGTAATACGGATCACGCTTTGTTTATTCAGTCATCCACTAATGGACATTTGGGTGCTTCCACCTTTTGGTTATTGTGAATAATGCTGTTATGAAAATGGGTGTGAAAGTATCTGTTGGTGTCCTTGCTTTCTTTTCGGAGGGGAGCATAGTTACAGAAGCATTTGTTTTTATTGCAAATATTGTTAGACATTCCCAAGAGTTGAAAAAAAGTAAACAATGAAATTCCACTTAGATTCAAAACAAAACCAAAGTCTTAAACTACCTGGCGTGAGGATGCCATTCAGTTAGAGACTTTACATATAGTTTTGGAGACTTAGAGACAAAGATGATAATTTTCTAGTTCTGGCCTTTTGCACCCAATCCCATACCAGGTGCAACATTCTGATACTTATTTACTTGAAAGAAAATGTATGTGTTATACTTCTGAAGTGAATAGGGAACATCCATACCCAGATCTAACAATCGTCAGATTTCCTTCATCTTTCTCTCTAACCATCAGAAATGTTTGATTGTTAGTGAACCATTTCATGTAGATTGCAGACTTCAGGAGCCTTCCTCCCTAGGTAGATCAGTGAGCCTGTGTATCTATATGGGCACTGTCACATCCAAAAAAATGACAATTCCCTAATATCACTTATGCCTAGTTCATATTATATGTTCACAAATGTCCCCCAGATGTCTTCTATGCTTGGATTCTTTTCCCAAAGTGGAATCTAGTAACCATGGGTTACAGGTGGCAGGCTTTTGACTCTATCCAGCAGTTAAAGGGATGTCCCTGGATGTTTGGAGCAGAGAAAGGTAAGATCAGCTCTGAAGTCTGGTGCAGTGGAAGCAGTGATTGTCTAGGCCCCAGTAGGCCATACTCTAACTCTTTGGGGGTCGATTTAAGAGACCAAAGTGTGAACACCTTACTCCAAGGCAAACCCGATACAGGTTCCATAGGGCTTTCCTGTGGCTTATAATCTTGCCAAACCTTCAACATATCTGAAAAAAGACTCATAGTGAGTCATTACCAAGCAACCAGAAGTTCACCATTCACCATCTCCAAACCTTGTTTAAGGTTAATAACGTGGCATTTGCAGCAACCTTAGCCTGTGTTTTTGTGCTACATTTAGATGCCCAGAATTCACAATGTGTGTGATAACTCTTTTTCTCCTTCAGGATTCTTCCTCTTCTCTTTAGAAAAGAGAACTTGCTCCTAGGGAAGGATGCCCTCCTAGGGTGGTGAGGGTGGGAATAGTATGTTTCCCAAGAGGAGCTTAGTCTTTATCTTGCTAACGTGAAACCAAGAACTCTTAAATCCTTAATCTGTCACTGAAGCAGCAGGATGTTTACAGAGTGACAACTATTTACTCAGCATTGAGAGGAAGTCAGAGGAAATATAAAGCACTTGAAACTAGGAGAAAAGAAGTAATAGAGGCATAATAATTACAGAATTGATGGTTTCAACTGAGAATACAAGGCATAGTAGTGGTAGAGAGTGATCAAAGAGGAAGGAAAGAGCCCGCAGACATCCAAGGAAAGAGGGAGCTAGAAGGATCTTGGCCTGTAACATGTGGCTAAGAGGTCGGAAAGATTTCCACACCCTACCATCCTGAGATCAGAACCCCATGGTCTTCATGGAAAGCCTCCCACCTCACAACTTAATGGATGTATCAGCAGCTGCTCCAAAGATGAGACCCCTGAGATAAAATTGTTACAAATCTCTTACAAAGATATACTAATGATGTTATCATGAAAACCTTGATTTTGTTCCTCCTAGCTATTCATTCTCCTTGTTACCACAGATGACACACGTACTTTTCCTGTAGGGAGCTGTGTCTGAGGCATGGAGAATATTGGGTAAGCTGACCAGACAAGTGAATTTCAAGTTTACATCTCCATTAATTTCAAGTTTAAATTCTCCATTTTGGGGGATTCATTCAAAGACACCTTTTTCACCTTCATTTAGGAAAATATTATTAGCCTAGATTACTTCCTTTCTTCATTGGACAAGGGTCAGCTTAATTCTTTGGTGTTGACCCTCTACTACTTTATGTTCCCTTTACCTTCCAAAGAGAGGCCACTTTGAAGAGAAGCCCCTCTCGTGGCCTCAGTGAATCATCTGCAAACTCTGTCACTCACTCTGAGCTCCTCTTGACTCACAGTTGGACTTCTAGGGGATTTCATTTTCAGATTGATTCTGCACAATTCAGTCAGAGTTTTCCCTCTAACAATCATAGTAGCAACCTCTGTGCCTCTCAGGAGTCCCGGGAAAGTCTGGAAAAAATGCAGCAGCTTTGTGATGGTTGGTCCACCCCTGACCATTGCTGGGCTTAGGACCTTTCTTCAGAGCTTTGTGATGGCAAGAACACAGGCTTCAGGTCCAGGAAGGTTTGGTTCAATGTGGCCTGCCCACGTCCTTGCTGTGTGGGCCTCATACCAAGTAGAGGCACCTCAGCCCATCGTGAGAGGTGCCCCAGGGTGGCAACTCAGAATTTAGGTGTAGCTTTGAAGCCCAGCTCTGCCATTCACTGGCTACATGGCTTTGGACAACAGATCTACATTTTTCCAAGCCTCGGTTCCCTGGTGTGTAGAATTGGGGTAGTTGCTAACTTCAGGGGTTGTTCAGAAGATTATAAACTACACTATAAAATACCTCAGCTTCTTTAATGTATGGGGATACTAACTAAATCATGGCCTCTGTAGAACAACAATCTGTATGGTACCTCCAACCCAGGGATATGGTCAGTGACATGTATTATTTCCACCAACACCAGTGTTAATATAGACCGATGGGATTTGGAGCCTTTTCCACTTTTTTTCTATGCTTTGGTTGGTTTACATATTCTCAGACTCTACTAGGATACAAAATAGAGGAATGACACAAACAGTTCTTTTTATATACTTTTTCTCCTCAACCACATCGCACCCCAAATCCTTTGCCTCACTCCTCTGAATGTCTTCCAGCGTGCAAGCCCACGTGAAAGCTCTTCGTCTGTGATTTAAATACGTGCTGCCCACAAATCTGTGCCCACCTGTGATGCCCTTGACCTGATGTCATCTTAAGTGTCTCCTGTCTCCCCCAATATTGCTGCCTCTGCTCCCCTAGGGCCCCCCTTACTTCTGTTTCCAGCCACCTTGTTCTGACGCAGAGTAGGCCCTGCCACCGTGTGTGTATCCAGTCATTCTGATTCCAGTTCCTCAGTTGCCAGAAACACCTGGCGATAGATAAACTCCAGGGGAATTGCAGACGCAGGACCATGACGTAGAATTTGGCCTCACATGCAGAAGCATTGCACGTTGGCAGAGCCTCGCTGTTCTTCGCAAGCTCAGAGCAGGAGCAGGGCTGGTGGGCTCCTCCCTTCTAGGGTGAGGGAGCTGAGGCTCAGTGATGTTAGTGTCTCCCCCACCCCTGGGAGCTCTCTGGTGGGCCGTAGCTGTGCTAGAACCTTGCCCACGGTGCCTGGCTCCGTCCTCTCTCCGTTAATGACAGATCAGCACTCCGTATTCACTGCCTGTTATGTGCATGTGGATTTCTATATCAGGGGAATGGGAGAGGAGGATGGGGTGGGGGTGGGGAATGGGTTGGAACCACAGAGCTATAATTAATTCTTCTCCCACACAAACCATGGAAATACCACGTATAATAAACAGCGTCACCCGCAAAATGCCATGATTACATAGCATCGCTTCGTATTCAGTAGGAAGGGAGGGGGTGGCGCTGATTAACAGGTGGAGATGGGATATTTGCAACATACTATTACTGGTAATAGAATTATCTTCACCCTCCTAATCATAATGGAGGTGCAGGATCCTCCCAGCTGCGTCTGGCTGTGCCCTCAAGATAGGATGACCTGAGAGGCTTGGGGGCCTCGTTGGCTCTTAGTAGCCCCCCCCACCCCACCACCCACAGGGAAACTGAGAAGTCAGGCAGCAGCTCCGGCGGAAGGGTAGGGGCCATCTCGCCAGGGAAAGAGTGACATTGTCAAGCCACCTGTCTGTCATCCCAAGCTGTTCCCATTTTTCTTGTGTGCCCCCTCTCCCAGGAGTTTGTGACCCAAAATTCAATGGAAGAGGAGAAAGAATATGTCTCAAGAGGTCAAAAGGGACAAAAGTCCCGCTACATTTCCATTATGACCCTCACCCTTCCCTGCCCCTCTCCAGCCCATGTCCCAAAGGCATCCCCCACTGCCCTGTTCTCCCAGCACCGGGTACCTGGTCCCCCTGCATTTGTAGCCTCAGAAGTCTTAAGAACCAGAATGACCTGCAGGGCTCAAGCGGTCTGGGCCTCTCATGTGACAGAGAAGAAAACAGCACCTTAGAAAGGGGCTAGAAAATGTTTAACCCACACTTTGAGCTGACCACGGCTTGTCTTTGTAATATCTGCATCTGTTCATAGACAAGAGGACACTCACTCCAGATGTGCCCTTGAAGGAAAGAGGGATAAGGCTCAGGGAACAAAATATTCTTGTAACACAGAGAGCCGACATAGTGACTGCTTAGCAATCTATTAGGAGTTCACATGACACCAAGAAGGAGATCACAGAGAAGGTCACTGTTGCAGAGTGACAATGGGAGGCAAAGGGATGATGGAGTTGGTAAAAAACACACTTCAATAGTCACTGCAATTTAGGTGTTATTGAAATCTCACCACCAATTCTGTGTGGGGACAATAACACTCTAACTAAGACTTTTGTGGTTGTGATCATTCAGGGAAGATAAAGAGCATCAAGAGGGCAAAATGTCATCAAAATTGCACTTGCTTTTTTGTCCCAGGAACATTGTTGAGTAGGATAAAAGAGATGTGAGAATAGAGTTACCATTACCACCACCATCACCCTGAGAACAACATGCTATCAGGTTATCTTCGTGGAAGGTTGAGGGTGGCACCGGAGGGGAACTTCAATTGGTGCTTACAATAATGAGACTGTGGGGCTCTCTCTCTAAAATCATAGTGATTAACTGTTTCAGTTTCTTTCCCCCAGAAATGGTGCAGCAAAGAAAAAAAATTAAGTAAGCACGGCCTTGGAAACTAAGAAAACGTTCTTGTCCGCCACAATTTTTGGACTTCCTTTAACATCACTGTCCTGAGGATATTTGGGCAATGAAGATCCCTCTGTTGGCAAGTCCAGGAGTGACATCACTTCCCTGAGTCAGACCCCTACCCCCAGCATGGCCTCAGAGCTACTGGTCCTCAACTTAGCATGAGTCATGTTCCAAAGTTTCTGTGTACTAGGATACATCTTCTGATGGCAGCCATGGTATGGACAGTAGGCAGGTTCTCCAGCCAGGCAGCAAATGCCCACTGAGCCCATTTGTGGCTGAGCTGGGAGTTAGGAGCTCCGGGTCCCGATTTCAGCTCTGTCACTAGCTGCCTATGTGACATAAGCAAATCATTTAGTCACTGCCCTTGGTTTTCTCCCCTGAAGACAGACGATCTCCCTATAGGGTTCCATCACCATTACACAGACTTCCATGGGGAGTTATGTTCAGTTTCTCCTGTGTGATGCCAGGAGCACATCCCTTCCGCCCACTCTCAGGCAGAAGGGGAAGCCCTGCCACGCTGACTCCCAGTGGCCCAGGACCCCATTGTAGTGGTTCTTAGGCACTCAGAGGGCCTTGATCCTGGCCTCTCCCGCGTCATGCGGCAGGGGAATGGGGAGGGGCCAGCTTGGCTATACTAGGATGGGAGTCAGGGTCCTTGCCAGAGTCGGGAGATTGGGGGCGGTGTAGGGTGGGCAGAGGAGATGTGTTCCTCACTAAGGCAAGGTTGGGGGAGAGGTGCCCCAGTGTACGCAGGATGACTTTCTAAACATGAGGCACTCAGGATGCTTTAGCCAAAGTTAAAGATGATATCAAAAGCAGACTTTAGGATATTTAAGACCTTTGCTTGACTTTTATCATCTAGAACTTTGTGGCATCTCTTGGGAGTCTCCCCAGAGAGTGCATTTCAGTTCTGGACATCCATTTGGATAAGGAGAAGCCCTTTGTGCTCCGACTGCTTCTGAAAAGCCTTTGCCATCTGGGCAGATGGAGGATGGCGGGATCCCTGGTTTGGCTGTGCTTCTTGGGTAGCAGCTGTGACCCAGTCCCTGTGCCTGGAGCCCAGGAAATACCCCAGGGAAACAGGAGGCAGGTGCAGACGCCAACACTGGGGAAGCTGCTGCGAGCAGTCCGTCCTCTTCTCCCTACTTCTCTCATCTCCACGGTCTCTTCAGGCCTCTTCCCCACACGGTGTGGTTGCTTTTGTCCCCAAAGTCTGAAACCTCAGACACCAATGTGATCTTTCCACTGGCCATCTGCAAGAGCAGGTGGGAGGCAAATTCTATAGTTTGTTAGGGAACAAAAAATATGACTTGCTAGAATGATTTGATGGAGAGCTCCAAGCTTTCTGGAAGCTGCAGCGGGTGCTGCCAAAGGGCTCCAGTGAACTGTGCTCTGATGGCCTCTGGCAAGGGCTCCCGGGCTGGCAGCCGTGCCCAGTCCTCTTGGTCTGCAGACAAGGAATCTGAGACCCAGAAAGAGGAACTGACTTCTCCAAAATTACCAAGCTAGGAGGCTACAGAGGCAGGACTGTGACCCTACTATTTGCTGTCATTGAAGCTCCTAGTACATTTTCAGAAAATGGGCCTTGAGGAGAGATGGCTCAGAGGGCATCTTCATCAGCAGGAGAGCACACCATCTCCCCAGTCGTCCTAAATTAGAAAACATCAAGCGGTAATCAGCGTGCTCTGAATATGCAGACGGCACAGATTCAGCACCTGGTTCCTTTCTTTGCTTTTCTTTTTTAATTCTGGAAAGGTTTCACATCAATGCAAATTTGGACCAAACTTGTCTCCTCCTTTCAGACTTCCCTCCCACTTTCTTATTTCTTGTCTTTAGATGACTACCCTGCGTCTCCACCCAGACCTTGACTTTATCTCAGTCTGCACAGGCAGGTTGAATCACTTCTCTGCTCACTCCTGAGCTTTGGCAGCTGCCATTTAACTGGATCCCTGGATCTAAGTCTGTCCCTAACGTGAATAAGCCTCCACTTGGTTGCCAGACTAAGCATGTTGGAGAAGGTAGTGGGAAACATGGTGTTTGGCGGGATCACATGGGGGTATATTAGCTGATAGAGAGGGCAGAATTATGACGAGAACTCAGGTCTTCTGGGGCCCAGTCTAGTGCTCTCTCCACAACATCTTAATACCGTACAAGTAAAGAGCTGTGCCAATTCTTTGTGTCTATGGTGAGGAAATATTCCCTATAATCACGACTGTCCAAGGATTGAACTTGTCTTTAACTAAGTTTCCCAGATACCTCTGGGCCTTTGCCAAGCGCACAATTTTACACCTGCTTTCTGGGTGTGTGTGTTTGCCATTTCTTGGAAGATGGTTTGTAGGGGTTGTTTTGTTAGGCTTTCTTTGCACATTGAACAATGTTAAACAAAGCATCAGGTGAGTTCCAGAATATTGAATGTTCAAAGGCCCGTCGACATCTCTGTGAATCCTCTCTTTCTTCTGCTGACCCAGGGATTTATTTCTTTTCCTTTTCTTTTGAAAGTTATGTCTTCCTTTGGGTCTTGGGATTTTTCATTCCTCTTCTTTCCTTGCTATATCTAAAAATAAGTGCACAGGTATTCTCCATTTGAAAAGAAAATGAGTGGCCAGCAAAAATACATATTCAGGAACTTTAAAAATGATCAGTCTCCCACGTGTCCATCTCTGTGTTGGGTTCTAGGAAGACAAAGGTGAATATGAGGTATTTGCACTCTAGGCGTCCATTGGTGCAGATAATTATAGTACAATGTGACAAGTCCTATGGTCATCGTTCACCACTGCAGAGATTCTTCCAGTAGCCGTCCGCCCCACACACTAGGAGTTCTGAAGTTTTGGACCAAACTAATAGAGTTCACTGCTTATATGTGTGTATTTTTTATCTTTCCTGCGTCTACTCACTAGATGACAAAGACAAGTGTCTGAATTAACTAAGACTGAGGTTCAAAAGTGCAGAGAAATGTCTGTACTCTCTACCTCTCCTCTCTTCAATTCACCCTTCCCTAAGTGTCCAGAAGGCCTCAGCGCTGGCTCATTCTTTCAAATACACCTGCCTTTTTCTGCCTTATCCCACTGCTATGACTTAGGCCTTGGGAGGTATGTGTCCCTTAGCTTGGGCCAGTTTTTCCCTCCCTTTTCCAAGGCTGTTTCATCTTTCCTAGAACCTCCTGTCTCCTCCTGTTTGTTGGAGGTGGGGAATACACCCACCCATTCCCAGAATAGTGACTTTTACCTGTGCTCTGGTTTAAGGCAGCTGGTGGCTTTACATCAGTGCTAAATCCTTCACGCAATTCTGAGACCAGGTTTAACTTCTCTCGTAAAGCAAGGGCCTCCTTAGTTCTCTCTCAAAGAAGCCTGCAGCCAGCTCTTCCTGGAGGGTGGAGTGGTCAGAGAGGCTTCTGGAGAAGGAAGCCTTTGAGCTGAGGCTTGAGGTGTGAGTAGTAGAGCAGGAAGGTATTTTAAATGTGGGGAGTCACTGGTGGGGCCCATTGGAAGCACAGAGTGTACAAGGGCATGGTATGTGACAGCTTAGAGGGTCACCGTTTGTCCCAATGTTCTATTTCCTCTCTTTTAGTCTCTGAGATCTTCTTCAAGGTCTTGAGGGTCTCCTTCTCCTGAATGACCATTCTGGAAGCACTTATTAGGGGCAATAAAATAGTGGGTCAGGGCCATTAAAGATCCAGGTCTCAAGTGGGCCACCGATTATCCAGCATAACTATAAATTCAGCCCTCTTCTCAATTCTCAGTTTTATTCAGCCTCAAAACATAATTTTGAAAAAGTTAAAAATATGACTCTCATACAAAATAGAATGAGCATCTCTCAAAAAATTTTTCAACTCATGAATTAGTCTGGGAACCAGTAAGAAGGTAAAGCTGGTTCAAAGACCATTAAAGAATAAGAGTTTATACAATGTATTTCATCAGGAAAAAGTCTTTAGACTATATTAGAATAAGATTGCTAGTAAGGTACAGAATTGCTTCATGTACCACAGGGCAATACATACTCAGCACCAGGTTTATCTTTTCTACTGGATGGAATCACTTGTGTTTCTACAGGACCACACTCATTTGCCTCGGGAGTGGCCAGAATCCTTTACTTCACTCTCAGTTTTCCAAAACTTGACGCCTACCCTGGCAGAGTTGTAAATATCCTATCTATAGCAAATAGCAAATCAATCCAAAGCACGTACCCTTAAAGAATCAGGTAACTCCAGGTAAACACCTCCTAGCTCTGCCGGGAAAGGCCCTGCAATAAATCCTTTGTTCCACTTCCAGTTCTGGGACTGTTTTTTCTAACACCAGGAAGGATGGCCTTTGGAAGTTTTTCTTCATTAATAACAACAGCAAACATTTACCAAACACTTCACCATGGAGGCATTCCACTGTGCCATGGGGTCCCAGGAAGGCTGGGGTGAAAGGTACCCCAAAGAAGTGTTAAAAAGGAGCAGGAGCTGAGACAACCGTTACCAGTTCCAGCTCTGGAGAAAGTAAGTTCCATTCTGGCACAGAAGGGCAAGAAGGCTTTGGAGGAGGAGCCTAAGGCCTGTGGCCTCGCTCTCCCTTGTCGGAGGTGTGGGTGCCTGCCTGTCCCCCTGTGTGGGGCAGGCTCCCTTCCTCGCTCATTCTGCCAAGAGGAGAGTGGGTCTCCCCTGTGATTGTCCCGTTCTCCCCTCCCCATCCCTGTCATTCCTGCTGATTTTTCATGTTGGGAGCCGCATCCTGGCAGAGAGCCAGTGCTCTGTGGCCATGCGGCAGGTGTGCCTCAGAGCACCAGGCCACCAACGCCCCAGTCCTGCATAAGACAAAGCCACGCCAGGGAGGGAAATAGACATGGAAGAGTGGGAGGAAAGTAAATGTATGAGCAGTGGCCTGGAGACGGGTGGACAGATGTGGAGTGAGCTTGACAGATAGACTAGAGGAAACAGATGTCGCAACCTTGGTTAGTTTGGACCTGTAATTACCCCAGCTCTGACCGGCCTGTGACTACAGGCAGTTAGCCATGCCAAGGCAAGGCCGGAGGAGGCCAGAAGGCTTGGAGGCCTGAGTGTTGACAGCGACCACAGGTCTACGGAGGGCTCGGGGTTACTAGCAGCAGGAGTGGTGGAATGGAGAAATTCAGGTACTTAGTTTTTTTTTTGTTTTTCCATTAACCCCTATGAAGAGGAACCTACTAGCCTTGGCAGCAGTCTGTCCGAGCACTATTTTCTGCCATCCTGGGGAGCCTGGCCCTAAGCAGCAAATGGGAACACCAGCATTCTTTTCTGAGTGACTGGTATAAATTTCATTTGCTGTGGGTTTGGCTATTGGTTGGCTTTGAAGTGACAGAGGCCTCAGAAATAAACCAGTGGCTGTTAAGGCCAAAGCAAGAAAGCTGTGACAAAGCTGCTTCACCTTTGGCCTTCCAAGGGGCTCCCTGGGGAGGTCAGCAGGGGCAGTGGTTCCCACAGCCACGTGTGATGATGGAGACAGCAGGGGTTTGTGCCACGGGAACTATTCAGACCCTCCCTCTGCTATATAGGGGCTGTTTGAACCTGGAAATTGACTTCGCTCTCATTGAACTTCAGGTTTCTTTTCCATGAACGGCCACACCAGCCACATGGCTGTTTTATGATTTAGTCTGATAACGTGTGTTAGGACCTTTTCCAGTGCCAAGCATGGTGTAATGCTCATAACAGAATTTAGTAAGTGTCCAAGCTTCCAGCTGCCCATTCTGAGGGTTACGGCCCCTATGGGAGAGAGCCTGGTTATTACTCACCCTCCTGCGATGGGGAAGAGCTCTGGCTGTTTTGGCGGGAATCTCACCTCTGCCACCCGCTAACTGTGATGCCGGCGAGGTGCTCAGCTGTGTCTCCATGTTTGTTTGCTTTATTAGGTGGTAATGATAATGGAACCTACTCACGTAGAGGTGTGAGTACTAAGTGAGATAATCTACAGCAACCCCCTTGCTCTTCCCCTTGTCCCTGAGGAAGGAAGTCCCCAGAAAAGCCACTGCCCTGGCAGTGTATTAACGGGCCCTCATTGCACGGTGCATCCTCAGTGCTCGGGGCCACTCCAGGAAGTAAGCGGGATGAGGCATTTACCCCCAATGTGTCAGTTTCCTGGGGCTGCCAGAATAATTTGCTGTACACTGTGTGGCTTAAAACAGAAATTTATTCTCTCACAGTTCTAGAGGCCAGAAGCCCAAAGTCAAGACATTGACAAAGCCATGCTCTCTCCTCCGAAGTCCTGGGGGGGGGGGGGGGACCCTCTTTGCCTTTCTGGCTTTTGGGCTGCAGGCACACTTTGGTTTATGGCCACATCACTCTAATCTCTGCCTCAACTTTCACATCATCTTCTTCCCTGGGTCTCTGGGTCTCAAATCTTCCTCTCCTTTCCTTCTGAGGACAGCAGTCACTGCATTTAGTTCCTATCCTAGAGGTTTCCTGCCTTTTCTGAGGTTGTGTGGCTACTTGGTAACACATGCTGTACTCAGACCCAGGTTTCTAGATATCCTGTCCAGTGATGGGTCCTCCATTCTGGGCATACCTCTGGCCAGCACCCACCACCTGAAGACAAGACTGTGGACAAAGTTTCCTCTGCTCCTTGCAGTATGTGGGCGCATGGTGCTCCTGCCTTGAGCCTTTCCAGACTTTGCTTCCCCCCACACACACATCAGCATGGGCTTTCCTGTGTATCTTCTGGGGAGCTGTCTTTTGGTAATTTCTTACAGTAGAAACTAACTTGTTTCCATGGCCCTTTCTGTCCCACTTGAGCCATAGCCAGGACTAAAGGCCTGGAGTCCTAACCCACATGAGGGAATGTGAACATAGGAATTGCAGCTTCTTTGACGAACAAGCACTGTTTGGGTGACTAGGCCCTTCAGGTACCTGGAATTGTACCCAGAGACAGCTGGCCCCTCTGGCATTCATACCAAGGGCCAGGCCTGTCTAGGGCAACACCATTGACCATGTGTCTTTGGGCCAGAGGAGGAGACCTCACCATCCCGAAATACTTTCCTCAAGTCCCAAGACAAGGTCATGAGTTACAAAGACAACTTGCCTTGATCTTACCTGATCTTGACCATGGGACCAGTTTCTCAACTTCAGAATGAAAAAAACACCCTTGGTTATCTCTTGGCTGTAAGGATCAAATGAATTCATTTACATAGAAGTTCTTTAATACAAATGTGAAGATTAATTGTATAGTTATTAGCTTACCACTCCTGGCCTGGGACTCTTTCACCAGGCTGTTCATGTGACCCTCTGCCCAGAGGTGAGATCAACTCACCTGCCTTTCGGAGGGGGCAGGGTCTACCCTGAAGGGCAAGGCAGGAGCCTTGAAAATGGCAGCAAGGGTCCCTATTACACTGTCGTAGAAACCTCTGGGTCTCTTTGGTTGGGGCTTCCTAGTATCTTGAAGCAGCTGTGACAAGCTCTACAGAAACATTTCCATTTTAATGGATGTGTCAAAACGTCTTCCTTGTGTTCAGTCCTCATTAAAATGGAAGCCCATTGCCACGGGGTGCAAAGGAGGTGTACTGCATTATTTATTGTTTTTTATCTGTTTTCCCAAAACTGGGCTGTTCAGGTTCAAATGGCAGATAAAATTGCCACCCACCTCTCTCTACCCTGTCATTTTCCTGCTCACATCTGTTCATTGCACATTGTATGTTAAATGTTACATTATCGGAGTGTCAGAAGCCCTGAGTGGTGCCTCCAAAATCTGATTTGTCTACCTTCCTGGCAATTTGTAGAGGTTATTTCTGTGTTTTTTTTCTTTCCTTTTTTAGGGAGGTCCCTGGCTCTGGTTTCCATCTTTGTGCGTTCAGGTCTCTTCTCTGTCTTGTACCCCATGGAGCTGCCGCCCTAGGGTGTCAAGAAGTTCCTGCTCCTTTCCACGATTCATGAGCATGGTCGCTGCCTAACATTTGACCCTGCACTTGACCAAGCCCCTAGTCCTCTGTCCCAGATTATACCAGAGCTGGATGTGAAATGAGAACTCCATCCACCACCCACAATTCCTGAAGACTTCTGATGGAACAAACAACTATCAATGTAGCCCCATATCACTTGGAGAACTGTGCTCAAGTTTATTAAGATTATTTATTATTGAACTGATGTTCTCACATGAATTATCATACATATACACTAGGTCAAAAGGACCATGTTTCTGTAACTTTGACTAACTGCTAGAAAGACAGAGACTAGTTGAAATGCATGTGATACAGTTAAATTTTCACTTAATAAAGTACATCATAGTCTAACTAGAATAAGAGAGAAGTGATTTGTGTAGGCAGCCGTTTTATAATGCTAAACCTTAGAAGGTCGTCTGTGAAGATAAAAACCCTATAGTGAAGATCACATGACTCAAATTCTGAAGCTGAAGGGGAGTTTTATTACAATTCATGTATTTCTAGAATTCATACCTTGAGGCTGCGGGAACTAGAGATAAAATAGAGTTGATAGCCAGATTCACTGTAATGAACTAGCAGGGGGGAAAGAAATGAAGAAGAAGAGGAAGTGTTTTGAATGGGGCTGGGAAAAGGAGGGACCTTTTCACCTGTCACCTCCATTTCCTGTGTCTCTGAGCCAGAGATCAGGAAACTGTGGCCCTCAGGCCACGTCTGGCCGCTCCCAGCTCATTACAGGCACAGCTTTTGTTTTGCTCATTGCGCATCTGTGCTACAGTGACACAATGACTCAATGGCCTGCAAAACCTAAAACATTTATTATCTGGCCCTTTCCAGAAAAAGTTTCTGTCTCCTGCTCTGAGCTTTTGCACATTCTGTACCGTTCAGCATTCCTGGGGGAACTTCCTGTCAGGGATGGTCCATGACATGTTTAGCATGAAGAATTTGAAAGGCTGCCTTGCTTTTGATGTCTGAACCAACCAAATAAAAGCCAAAAACAAAACAACAGTACTCCATAATCTGCAGCACTTTTCAGCACAAAAAAATGTTGCAATCAGGTGTCATGTAATCCAGAGATTGTATTAGCTAACGTCATTCTTTGTGGGTTGCTTATTACCAGATGATGACTTATTTTGTGGTATCCTCTCAGGAAAGAAGAGAGCCAATTAACAATAGCAATAGTGCATTAGTAGCAATGGTTTCCAACATTTATTGAATGCTTATGAAATGCTTGGAAAATGTTACATATAACCAAACAACTGTGGAAGGTGGGTGGTGGTAACAACCCATTTTACAGATGAGGAAACTGTGGTACAGAGAAGGTATGTAACTTTTCCACGTCACACCTTTGAAAGCATCAGAGCTCATTGGACCCCCACCCGATGCCAGCACTCTGTGAAGAGAGTGTCTTTTATAGTGTTTGTTGATGTGGGATTTTATCTGATTTTCACAGAATTCTAGAGCTGAAACACTTTGGTACTCATTAACCTAGCATATTGAATAGTGGCAGTAGCAACATGTCTATGATTCTTTAAAGTTGAAGAGGCACAGTCACACACATTTTCTTATTAGATGCTCATGCTAACACCTTGGGGCAGGTAGGTCTCCTTCAGAAGAGGAATGGAGGACCAGAGGGTCCACAGGCATTGCCCAGTAAGAGCCAGGGCTGGGTCTCGTTCCTGACTTTACTGACATTGAGATTTATTAGATCAAGGGAACAGCTCCAGCGCTGAAATACAGGCAGGATGGTTTGTATAGTTATCACAGAAGAAGACTCCTCTGAGTGGAGATCAGAGGAAAATTCTTCTGTTTCCCTGATTCTTTAGAGGAGACTGACGCTGTCTGTGTGTCTGCTCCACAGAGAGCTAGAGGGGATCACCCTCCCCCAAGGAATCTGTGCGTGACCATGGACAGGAGGCTGCCCCTACACAAGGCTCAGGTTTTGGATTCCTCAAGGCTGTTTAGACCCTTAAAAATGAATGATAATAGATAGAATAAGAACTCCCATGTTTACTCAGAGAAACGGCTGACATTTTTGTTCCCTTCTTCAGCCTACCTTCTGGGCTAAATGAGATAATAGCCTTCAACAAAAGCTAAGTGGGAAAAACACTCAGGGCCACTCGGTGGACGGCCACAAGCTAGTGGTGGTCCTGTGTTCCTACCTTTGAAAACTCTATTCTGCATGTCCTGTCTCTTTATCTCTCTCCACTTTTAACTTTACTTTTCTTCAGTCGATCACCACCAATTCCACAGATCTTAAAGGACCCCGCCCCCGGGGCAGGACCCTGGCATTCCAGCTCTTTTCTGGTTCCAAACAAAGCACAGAACTATTTCTTCTAGGTCTGTGAAATATGACTTTGGTACTTTGATGGGGATTGCACTGAATCTGTAAATCACTTAGAGTAGGGTGGTTATTTCAACAATGGTGATTCTACCTGGCTATTTTTGGCTGCAGCCGTCATTGTTGTTTGGTGGCCCGGGTTGGATTAGAACCCATCAGCTCTGGCGTATGTGGCTGGCACCTTAGCTGCTTGAGCTATAGACGCTGAGCCGACACTGAGTCTTTAATTTGACTCTCTCTTCTGCCTTTTAGAGGGGCTCTTGCTAATTCCATTTTAGACTATATTTAAAAAAAAAATAAAAATAAAACCAAGAGAGCTCTTGAGTGTCTCAGGAAGAAAGGTAGAATGTTTGTTTTGATTCCATTTTGCTGTGTGACCTTGAACAAGTGATTCAGCCTTTCTGTGCTGGTGTTTCCTCATCTGTGAAAGGAGGATGGTAGTGGGTTATTGTGAGGATTACGTGGGATAGCGTAGGAAGAATACACCACTGAGTATGCTCTAAATGCTTCACACACGTTTGGTATTTTTATTAATTTATGTTAGCTGGCATCCTTTATTTTCCTAGGAGAGATGATATGGTTGAATATTTCTGTTTCCTCTCTGGTCTCTGTAATTAGCCTGTTTTCTTCAAGGAAGAGAACAGCAAGAGTCCTTCCAATACACAAACACAAGTGCTTGTCCTCTTTGACTGTCTTTGTCTTTTTTTTTTTTTAGAAGTAATTTCATGGCTCATGCACTTGAGATTCCATTAGGAAAGCTGGGCTTCTCTATCAAGCAGATGATCGTTCCTGCTGGGCGTTCATTGGCAAATCACAGTTCCGTTAATTGACATAATGTGGAATTTTAGCTCTTAGCTCCTCTCAAACTCACCCTTTCTCACTTGGGGTTTGAGTTGTGGCCTCTCTCCTCTCCTGGCCCTGGGGACACGTGTGCCTCAGAGCTACCCTTTTTGTCCTTGCTCCTTTGTGGCCTCAGTGTCCACAAGGACATGGGCCATGTGCCTCGTCCACCCCCTCCTGTCTTTCACATCCTTGCTCTGCTGCTTCCTTCTTACCCCAGTATCCCAATTGCCTACTTTCCGGAAACTTTCCTGATTTCTCTCTAGTGTAGGAAGGGGCATGCGTTTCTATTCTGGGCACTTGGCTTTGACTGGGCATGCCTTTGTGGACTTCAGCAGGGCGTCTGGGTCTGCATAATGAGCCTCTTCTCTCACCGCAGCTGCCAGCCTGGAGTAGTGCTGCTTTGCTAATGCAGATGCGACAAATTCCACCAAAGGAAACTGCCTTAACAGATGCATTTACAAGTCAGGGCTCTGTACCCTGTCTTTTGTCACTATTTTGCTACTTCCCTTAAAATTGTGTCCTTGGGCATTTTCTTTCTCCCTTCCTTCCTTTTTTTTTTTTTAAATCAGGGGTGACAATGGGTTGTCACAACCCCTCCCCACATACACACACACTCTTGCTTGGTACCCAGTCACCAAACACCTACCACCTAGAAATAGCAGGCTCAGAGAGGCAAAAAGATTGTAAAGTCCTCGGCAGAGCTGGATCTTAACCCAGACCCACTGACTTGGGTCTGCAGCTTTCAGACTTTGTGATGTGGGCCATTCTCTCTGGGGCTAGGTGATATCTCACAATAGTTTTGCTTCGCTTTTCTCTGATGATTAGGGATGATGAGCATTTTTGTATGTTTGTTAGCCATTCATCTGTCTTCTTTACAGAAGGTTCGATTCATGTCTCTTGCCCAGTGATATATGGGATTTGGGGGTCTTTTTTTGCTAATTTGAGTTTTCCATGGATGCTAGATATGACGCTTTTGTCAGATTCATAGTATGCAGATATCTTTTCCCATTCTGCAGGTTGTCTATTTGCTTTGTTTGTTGTTTCCTTAGGTGTATAGAAGCATTTCAGTTTAATTAAGTCCCATTTGTTTATTTTTGTTCTTGCAATTGCCATGGAAGTCTTCATCTTGAATAAATTTTTGTGAGTGGTGACAAGTGCAGATGCAGTTTCAGTCTCTTACGTGTGGTTATCCAGTTCTCCCAACACTATTTATTGACTAGGGATCCTTTTCTCCAGTGTATGTCCTTGTTCAATTTATCAAATATCAGGTGACTATAAGATGTTGGTTTAATCTCATGGTTTTCTATTCTGTTTCAAACGTCAATGCCTCTATTTTTGTGCCAATACCATGCTGATTTGATCACTATGGACTTGTAGTACAGCCTAAAGTCTAGTACAGTGATAACCCTGGCTTTGTTTTGTTATTAAGAATTGACTTTTTCTGATTCCATATAAAACAGAGAATTAACTTTTCCAAATCTTGAAACTATGATGACCACTGACTTGGGTCTTTTTTGGTACTAACTCTGACAGAACTTTCAAAAGTAAGGGGACTGTCTATGGCAATTTATCACTGCTAGTGCTGTTATTATCAGATTTAAGTGAACCACCGTGGCCACTGAATTGTACACTTCAAAATAGGCAAGACAATAAATTGTACATGTGCATTTTACCACAATTTTCAAAAAAGAAGCATAAAATTCTGAGCGTGCTGCAACATAGATGAACCTTGAAAACATGCTAAGGAAAATAAGCCAGACACCAAAGGGCAACTGTTCTGTGGTTGCACTGATCTGAGGTATGCGAGGAATTGACTTTACAGAGACAGAAAGGAGGGCAGTGGATGCTGGGGGCTGGGAGAGGATAGAGAGTAAATTAGTGTTTAATGGGGGCAGAGTTTTAACTGGAGAAGATGAAAAACTTCTGAAGATAGTTAATGGGAATGGTCACCCAACAATGTCAATGTATTTAATGCCATAAAAACTGCATATTTAAAAATGGTTAAGATGGTAAATTTGATGCTCTAACCACAATATTAAAAAAGGGACTGGTGAAGGGACTTCCCCATGAAACCATTATTTTAAGCACCAAATGAACATGGGAAGGAAAGCAAAAATATAAAAATAACTTTTTAAAAGCTCCATTTGTTGATTCAGAGTCATTCTCTTAACTTTAGCATATAAAATGGATTTTGTATAACTTGGGTTTTTTACCAAGCCATTGTTTGTTTGGTTTGTTAAAGTATAAGTGAGACAAGTCACCCTTTCATTCAGCACATTTATGGAGATGATGTGGGAGGCAGAGTGCTCAGCCCTGAATGAAACTATTGGTGCAAACTCACTAATTGAATTTAACTGAAAATGGTTGACATCTTTCTTACAAAGAGCTTGACAAGCGGCTGAACTTAAGGAACCTGCCACCTCTAGATTCTGGTGGGTTTTAGTGGGGATCTCTTGCAGTTGCTGGGAGGAGGCAGGTCCGGCTTATCTTTGATGACAGGCTTTGGCTGCAAGGATGTGAGGAAATGAAGGCTGCAGAGAAGCTGTGTTCTCAGGGGCAGCCCCCTGCGTCCCAGGGCTTCCAAGGCTGGCCCCGGCAGAAGGAGCAACTCGGAGTTATTTGGATTTCATTCCGGCTGAGCTGAGTGACCTGCCCCTTGTGTGTGCCCCTCACAATTGTATATCTCTTGAGCATCTGATTGAATCTGCTTGTCATTTTTTCACTAAAAAGTGACCCAAGAGCAGGGTGTCTCTCCAAGCGGTTTCTGAAGCATAAGGTTGTTATGATGATTAAATGAGTTAAATATAGAATACTCAGGACACTATTTTATTCAGCACATCATAGATGCTGAATAAATTAAGTCATCATTATAAAGCAATGCACAATGTCAACCCCAGGATGAGAGTGGGGGAGGGCAGGGACTAAGTGTAAAATCTGACCAAAGTTTGGATATTGTCCATCAGCCTCATTCAGATATAAATTGTCCAGCAGCCTAC
Organism: Loris lydekkerianus; assembly: GCA_963574355.1. Taxonomy (NCBI): domain Eukaryota; kingdom Metazoa; phylum Chordata; class Mammalia; order Primates; family Lorisidae; genus Loris; species Loris lydekkerianus. The sequence continues at coordinate 10,678 of CAUYPK010025994.1, read as the reverse complement.
TCCAAATGTGCCCTGGGCTTTAGAATATAGACAAGTTCAGAAACAGCATGATCACCCTTTATATTTCTGCCTTTGCGTCATGAGCCCAAGAGATTTTCACCAGCATGCATTGGTGGATGATACAAGTCATGCTGTTTGTAGACAAAAAATTTTCACTTAAGCATTTCAATCCTGCAAAATGTTGAGTTTTATTTGACCTGAGACATTTGCTGAAGAGTATTTGGACAGATTCAGATAAGGGAAGGAAAAGAAGCCAGCTCTGCTCTCATAAGGGAAGAAAGCTCATTCGGCGTCCCTCACGTTTGGAATGAGGCATTGTTCTTACTCCATTTTACAGATGGGGAAACTGAGGCTTAGAGATGACCAAAAAGATGGAAGAAGCCAATGGTGAGACTCAGCAGTCTCAGATGCTTCTGGGTCTCAAAATTCTCAATTTTTAGTTTTAATTCAAAAGCACCACAATAATTGGTGAAGCCTTCAGTTCTTCTTTAGATCTTGGAAGAATGCTCAGCTTCCTAATGTCACCAAGAAGCATAGGGCTCTCCCGCAATGTCATTATGATCTTTCATGTCATGGACATTGTTGGTCAGTCAAGCAAGAATATTACTTGGACACCTTGGGTGCTCCTCATGGTCCCACATTCAGAGGAATCCGATGGTGTGCTACCATCCTCTCTGGCGTTCGGGATTTTACAGCTGACGGGTTCTGAGTATATGAATTTTTCTATTTCCACTTTTCTGTAGAAAGCAAATCTTATTTCACAACTCTTTCCTTCCCCTAGTCTCAACATGTGTCCGTGAATCTGTAACAGTTGACAATCACATTGATGCTTCTCTCAGAGATTTCTGTGTATATTCTGATTTTTGAAAGAGGTCTACTCAAAAATTGTTTAGTGGACAAATGGCATAATGGTCCCCAGGGTTTTAAAAACTAAATAAATAAAATAAAAGTCAAATGGCTTCTATTCAGGGTGCATTGCAAATCATGAACAGAGATGTCATAGGAAAAAATACTCTATGCTTTTGAAAACCTTGGATCCTTTTGCCTGGAATTTTTGGGTCATCCTGCCTCTCAGTCAAGTCATTGCGAGTATTTCTCATGCAGCTGCTCACAGCATCTGGTTCACAGAGGTTATTGATGAGGAAACTTTCTTTGTGGAAACCAAATGCCTCCATGCAGGGACAATGAGACAATGCTGAGGAGTGCTATTTCAACTTCCTCTGTCTCTATGTTCCCATCTAAGCTCAAGGACATTTGTTTGTTTCTGGGTTTGTCTTTAAATAATGTGTTGAGTATTTTCTTCTTTGATGTGAGAGCAACACATGCTTATTGTGAGGAATTTAGAAACTACAGAAGAGGGTAAAGAATAATATAAAAATCACCCCAAATCCTCTTCTCCTCTTATTAACCTTTGGTATATTTTCTTTTGATCTTTTCTCTTGCTAATTATTATCATTAGTGTTTATAATAATCATAAGTATAAAGCCAAGAGCAGATAGATACAATTTTGTATCTAGTTTGTTTCCAGCATCATTTAATTTTTCCAAAAACATCATTTTTATGGCTTTGTGATAGCTCATAATGTGAGTAGACCATAATTTATTTATCCACATCCTAATTGGTGGAATAATTTAGGTTGTTTTTAGATTTGACAATAGTGTTTTTAATGTCTGCAACATGCTTCTCATTTATAAGGATATGGTGTTTCAGCCTTTAATATTTGGAAACATAGAACATATTTCACTAGAGAGTATCTGCAAATGACTTGTTTCTCAAGCTAATTTACTATATAGAAAGAAGTAAGTTTCTACATAGAAAGCTAATGTTGGCTGAATGCAGTGGCTGACGCCTCTAATCCTAGCCATAGTAGGACCTGCTTGAGTCCAGGAGTTCAAGACCAGCTTAAATAAGAAAGAGCAAGACCCCATCTCTACAAAAGACAGAAAAACTAGCTGGGTGTTGTGGATGTGCCTATATTCCCAGCTACTCAGAAGGCTGAGGCAGGAGGATCACCTGAACTCAGGGGTTTGAGACTACAGTGAGCTATTATGGCATTATTGCACTCTATTCCAGGCCACAGAGGGAGACCCTGTCTCAAAAAAATCCCCCTCCCCCCCCATAAAAAAACAAAGAAAAAGAAACCTATCTAACTTAGATCTAGGTCTTTCTATCTATACCTGCATACCTGCAAATCTACTAAACTAATAGAAACTTACATTTATACACTTAATAATGGCAGCTTCTTAACATAAACATTCTCTAACTTTGTCAATTCAATGATCTCTGCAGAATTTTGAAATTTGGATAAATTATTTGTGTGCATTATTATATGTTCTATTATCTGCCAGAAATCAGGCTAAATGATCATTTCAGTGTGATAGGAAGGCAAATGTGTCTTTCTGAGGGCTGAGGGCTGAGGGCTGGGCTGAGCTGCAAGGTACAGCCAGAGAGAAAGTGTCTTCTCTATAGTGCAAGCAAAGATGAGGCACTGGGAGGCAGAGAGAGTGTTCAGGGACAAAGATGGACTGTTCATCTGGCCACAGTGCAGAGCATATGAAGGAGGGAACAGAGAAAAGAGATTGTGCTGGTCAGGAGGGTCAGATGCCAAGGGGTGGGGAAGCCGTGGCCTTCCGATTTCAAGGTTTTCTCTTGTAAGCATGAGAGGAGGCAAGAAAGCTTCATCTTTCTCTGCTGCACCCCTTTGAAAAAAGGGATTTATTCTGTAAAATTTGGATTCAGTCAAAAGGCCACACTTAAGGAAGTAGAAGGGCACAGGTTCCCCCCACACACAGAGTGGGGGCGGAGAACAAGGCTGGCTCAGGGAGAACTAATCTGGTCACAAGCACAGGATGGATTTGGGCAGAGACACTGGAAAGGGGGATCAGTAAGAAGGAGGAAAACTGGTGCTCACTGGGCTCCTGTGAAGGGCCAGGCACTGCACAAGGGATTTTGTGTCAATTTTCTCTGTACTTAGAGATTGGGAAATTGAAGCTTGCCGAAAAGTCACAGAGTTTGGTCTCAGAAAGTGAGTGAGACAGGTGTGCACCCTAAAGCCTCAGCTCAGCCTCATTTGACTGCACCATGCTGCCTATGGAAGGGAAGGACAGCCAGAGCCAGAGAAGAGGTGGCACCGCCAGGGACAGAGAGGAGGAGACACATGCATTAATTATATGACCTTGCCGGCTGATCAGACATGAGGGGCCAGACGCAGTGCCTTACGCTTGTAATCCCAGTACTCTGGGAGGCTGAGTTGGGTAGATTGCTCAAGCTCAGGAGTCCAATACCAGCTTGAGCAAGAGTAAGACCCCATCTCTACTAAAAATAGGAAAAGCTAGCTGGGCATTGTGGAGGGTCCCAGCTACTCTGGAGGCTGAGGCAGGAGGATCCCTTGAGCCTAAGAGTTTGAGGATGCTGTGAGCTATGATGATGTCATAGCACTCTACCCCAGGGTGAGAGGGTGAGACTCTGTCTCAAACCAAACAAAAAAAAAAATTAGAAATGAAGGGACATAGGAGGTAGCAGAATACAAAGTGCCCCTGAGGTTGGGGGGAGGGGCAAATGGGTCCAAGGATGGCGATGCCATCCGTATCAAAGGGGAGGAGCATTTTGAGAGTGAAGACGAGGAATTGGGATTTAGAAGTTCACGATTAGAGGCACAGCAGAACAGCCACATCTATATGTCCAGAATGCTGAGAGAAATATGGACAGAAGCCTGGGACATGATGTGCACCAGTGCTGTGGGCTTAGTAGGCATAAGATTAATGGAAATGAACTTCTGATTCATTAAGTCACAAATAAACAGCATTGGAATGAAGCTGGGGTGTTATAAGTTTAGGTAATTTAAACTTTCACCTTTCAGTAAGGAGAATACTCTTTTTAAATACTATGTAGAGTCATAAGGTCCTTAGAACCAGAAGGAGCCAGGTTTCAACTTCTTTCCTGTTCTAAATCCTTGAGTCTTGCTGTGTTTGGGGGGGTTTTTTTGTTTTTTGTTTTTTTGAGCTCTGCTCAGTTTCTGAACAGGCAGGACAATGTGTGCTCCTTGGGTTTTTTTGTTCGTTTGTTTAATAGCTGTTGATTTATTTTGTTTGTTTTAGTTGACATAATTGTACCTATTTATGGGGCACATAGGAATATTGTGATACGTATAAGGTAGAGTCATTAGGTCAGGGTTATTAGCATATCTGGCATATTCACAATACAAAAGAAAAGTTTAATTTGCTTCTCTTCCTCAAGACTATTGGGATGATGCCAACCCTTGAGTCTGTTCTGTTCACAGACCTCTGACATACAGCCCAGAGTCCAGGACACCCCACCACCTCTGCATCCAAATGCCACATGCATAGAAGGCTGTGACCCTTTTTTCCTTCTTCAGTGACAGTGATAGTAACCTCAGAAGGCAGAAATGAAACTCAGACTTGGGAATTATTTTGTGATGCTGGGAATGAGGACACAGCAAGTATCTATTGTTCCTTTAGAAGTCGTCTGTGGAGCAGGCAAGGTTGGGTATCAATATATAAACATCTTGGCTTACATCTTTTACCCATCATATATTTTTTAAAAAATACATGTTCTATTTAGTTTCTTTCAAACTAGGAGGTAAATCAAACACACCAATTCCTCTGGGAGAACTGAAAAAAAGTGTTTACCCAAATGTTTCCTGTTTTGTTCTGGATTTTCACGTATCTGCCAATGACCTTGGCCTCATTAGCGAGCACCTCATCTGAGCAGCTTTGATAGCCTGCCACAGAAAAAAGATGACATCGAGGGCAGAGGGAGAGATTGGCACCCACAAGGCCAGAGGGGTGGGGATGCTTGTCTCTGGCAGAACCTGACACAAACTATATAACAAGCATTTACCTAACAGAAGATCCGACAGTAAATCGCCAGCAAAATTCAAAAGTGACTGACTGCACAGGAGGCATGAAAATGTTCCCAGTTATGAGAGACACTTCAAGCACAGAAAGCAAAGCCATACAAAACGAAAAACATCTGAAATCATAAAAAGCGAAGCTATTAGGCCTCTCGTTTGAACAAAACAAATAGAAAAGGCTTTCTCGGCACCTGACGCTAAGTGAGCTGTGTACAGGGCGCTGTCAGCAGTGCTGCCACACGTTAAGTGCCGAGTGAATGTCAGCTCCTTTCTCCCTTGCTCACGGATCATCCAGGAGCCCCTCCGCGGGGGCCTAGTCCTTCTTGTTCAAGGCGTGGAATAGGCTCACTCCTTCATTCCATGGAGATTTAGAGCTGCTGTGTATTAAATGCTGCGAGAAACACGAATCAAAATGCATCCTTGGTCCTCCAAGCAATTGGATGACTGCCTAAAACATGGGAGGACGGTAGGAGGGAGCACAGCAGGAGGACCCCAAGGCTTTATGGACCAGTGCCCTTCTCGAGAGGGGAGGGCTGGTGTCCTGCCCAGCTTTGTCTCTTCAGTGCCTAGCACAGTGCTTTTCAGCCTTTTTTTTTTTTTTTTTTTTTTAATCCCATGTCACACTTGAAACTATGGTTAAACTTCTTCGGCACACTTAAATTATGTTGATCAAAAAAAAAAAAAAAGAGTTTTAAAAAAGCAGTATACTTACTGTGCTTTGAATGTATTTTGAAACTAATTTAATTAATGATCTTTAAAATTTTTCACGGCACACCTAAGATCTCGTGGCACACAAGTAGGCTGTGGCACATGAGTTGAAAGTCCCTGGCCCAGAATAATCCCTGGCTTGGAGACAGACATCAGCCAATGAACAAGTTGAATGAGTCAGTGTGTGAATGAATGGGCGCTAAGTGAGCGGCCCTGCCCACAGTCCTGCTTCATGGTCGGCATTTCTTACAGAATGGGTGATTCTAGGTAGGAGCGCTCAGGAGAGGACAGGAATCTGAGCAGAGCTCTGAGTAACTTGGGAAGAGGGAAAGTGTAAACTCATCCGTCTTCACCCTATCCCTTTCCCCATCTACCAAGCTTTGTCCTCTCCTGTTTAGCTCTCAGCTCTTCCACTGCGTGTGCGTGTGTGGGTGTGCCTATACGCTGCGTGTTTCTAGTCCTTCCTTTCTAAACTCATGTATAGCACTTGCTTTACGTTATCTGATCAGCCTCTCAGTAATACGCAGATATAATCCCCATAACAATCTCGTAGAGTGGGTGCTATTATCATCCCTACTCACAGATGAGAAAACTGGGCCACAAGATTTTTCTTTTTTTTATTATTAAATCATAGCTGTGTACATTAGTGCAATCACCTGTACCCATTCTAAGATGCACCATAGATGTGTGGGCCACAAGATTTTAAGACTACACAGCAAGTAGGAGATAGATCTGGAACTCAAGCCCACACAATGTGACCCTAGGCCTGCTGTCTTTCGCCTGTAAGCTCTGTCCACGTTATCAGGTGGAACCAGGAAGGGCTCCCTGACTTTGCTTGTGGTCTGCTGCATTGGTTTGGGCAAGATTTAGAGCACGTGAGAGGTTGTGCCTCTGGAACCTTCATTCTCTCCGCTAATTCTGTCTCCTGTGCATAGACATATACTCAAGTCTTGCATATTTTAAAACAAATACTCCCTCCCTCGCTGCGGTTCCATGTCTCTTCTCTCCAGCCAGGCCACTTGAAAGAGTGGGTCAGTTATGAGGGACCTTCACTTCCACATTCCTCTTCATCCCTAGCCACCTGGTGAAACTGACTTCCACTTAAAGAGCCCTTGTCAGGGTCACAAGGGAACTCTCCTAGTTGCAAATCTAGTAAGCTTCACAGAGGAAGAAACGGTGCCGTGGCAGTAACTGTGTTCCCTTTGCCAGCACAATGTCTGGACACAGTCGGTGCTCAGCAAATCTTGTTGAAAGTTTTATGATGTTGTGTCTTGTTTGATCTCAGTGACATGAGCCATCAGTGAAAACTCTTTTTTCACTTCCAAGATTTCCCTTGTGCTGGATTTTGCCCACTCTGTTGGGTCATTTTTTCTTTATTATTAAGTCATATAAATATATATATAGATAGATAGATAGATCATGAATACATTTATGCCTTTGTGCGATTCAATGTGTTGATTATTTGTACAAATTGGAGTACTTACATCCTACTAATTAACATAGCTTTCACCTCATTTACTTAATCACAGTGTTCATGTTTTCATTCTCCTTCTCGTGTTCTCATCTCTTAAATGTTTGTATTCAAATTCTGTCCTTAACCTTTTCACTTTATATCCCATCTCTGGGAAAGCAGGCATTCAGTCCTGCTTTGACTACGTCACTCTTTAATCAGTGCCTTAAGTACTAATCTCATCCCCATGTGCTGACCCATACAGCCAGTGCCATAAAGAGCATTTCCAATTAGATGTGTATTAGGCACTCAAGGAACTGAACTTGACCTATTTCTCTTCTGAGTTTTGTCCTTCCATCTTCTCCCCTATCATCTCCTCCAAAAAATAACAATAAACCGGGAAGCAACACACTATGTCTCCTCCCTCGTTCTGTATCTTGGTCAGAAACACTAACATTCTCCCCATCATCCGCAGCAGAGACCTGGGAGTGACCAGGGCCTCCTCCTTCCTCAAGTCTCACCCATTTGGTCAGCCAACGAGTCCTGTCAATTCCACTGCTTTACTGCCTCCTGACTTCAGCCTCTCATCCCTGTTCTCTGCCACCGTTCAAGTCTTCCTCATTTCTCCCAGCCCAAAGAATTGTCTTGTCTTTAGACAAGACTCTATTCCTCCCAACTGGAGCTCTGCTCTGCAGCCATAGTTGTCTCATAGAGAAAATGAAATTTCCCCCCTCTTTAGAATCCTTTGGCGGAAAAATGAATGCCCCCCCCTGTTTAGAATCCTTTGGTGGATTCTAAACATCACCATGTTCTTCTGGATGAAATCCAAGCCCTGAGTATGGCACATGAAGTCCCTGGGGAGAGATGGGCCAAGTGAATACCTCATCAGAGGCAGTTTAATTGAGCAAAAATGTCTATCCTCTTCTCTCAGTCATCAGGATAGAAAAATAGAACATGTATTTATTCTCTGGAAGAGAACTTAGCTGGTTATAGCAAATACTTCTCAAACAGATCTCTAAGATCTATTATGTGGCTCTAAGTCAGCATGTTGGAATAATTATGAAAAGAAAAACTTTACACTGGAGTATACAGAACATGTAGTCTTCACTTTTCCTCAGATACAGCAACAGACTCCTGCCTCAGGGCCTTTGCAACTGCTCCTTTCTGCCTTCCCCCAGATACCCACATGCCCACTTCCTCCCTTCTGTCTCTTCTGTTTAAATGTCACCCTACCATGAGAGCTTTCCTGCCCTCCTCATATTAAATACCAATGTCCCCAACTCCCACCCGATTACACCACCTTCTCCTGACATTCTTTGCTTTTCTCCATAGCGTGTCCCAGAACCCAACATGTATCTGTTATGTGTGTCCCTGTGTCACTTGTGCTCCCTCTGGAAAGTGTGTTCCATGAGGCTGGTAACTCAGTTGGGTCCACTGCTGCACACACAGCTGCTTGATAAATAGGCATTGATGACTAAATAAATTAACACAGAGTGACTCCAAAGGAGGACTTTTTGTTGGTGGAACTTTTTCTCAAGTGCAGACTAGGATATAAACTTAGATGTCCTTGTAGAGATCCTCTCCTTGGTGAGATCTTTATCTGGATGAGCTTTAACCTAGTGCTAAAGAGGCTTGGGTCACAGAGAGCCTTCAAAAATGTAAGCATTTCACATTGTATATCAAATCAGTACACCGAATCCCATAAATGCATCAATGTACATAAACTGCAACTAAAAAAAAAAAAAAAAAGCTGAGCATTGTGGCAGGCCCCTGTAGTCGCAGCTACTCAGGAGGCTAAGGCAAGAGAATTGCTTAATCTCAAGAGTTTGAGGTTGCTGTGAACTGTGACACCACGGCACCGAGGGTGACATAGTGAAACTCTGTCCCCCCAAAAAAAGAAAGAAAGAAAAAAGAAAAATAGAATAAAAACAAAAAAATAACCATTTAATGGGGAAAAAAATAAATCAATAGAGCCACAGAGAGAGGCACAGGAGACAGGAGAGGTCAACCCAGACTACTCGCTCCTTACTGGTCACTGAGGTAATGGGGAAGGACCACTGTGGGGAGAGGAAACGCTGCCCATCAGGGAAGCGTGTTGTCTCATTCACAGTGACTCCTCCTCTGGTGGGAGGTACACAAACTGGTCATCATTTTTCACTAATGGCCCCTCAGTACTCCTCAAACATCCCCCCCACCCAGTGATGTATTATTAGTGTTTTAGCAACATGCTCTTTATTTTCACATTTTGCTTCATCTCCTGAGATAAAGATAGGCTGGCCTATTGCAAACAAGGCATTGGGAATCACAATAGAAAAAAAAATCATCTAGTCAACCCCTGACTTCTGGGCAACAAGAGTGTTGTTATTCCCATTCAGAAAGTAGACAGATGAATGCAGAGATTATGCAACTTGCATAATGCAGCAGATGTACAAGAAGGGGTCAGAAGCCATCTACTGTTCCCGGAGTTGAAGCCACCTGTCCTGTGGTCCTCACTACTCCAAAACACCCTTATTTCCTGCTTCTGCCCTCCCACGCAGTGGGTTTTAGAAAACATCTTTGCTTGTATGTAGATGGAGATAAACTCCGTAGGCCCCTTCACTATCATACTTCTAATTAGAAAACAGAATTTTCCAAAATTGCTGAATTGAAAGTCTTTTGGGAAAGAAAGCTGCTAGTCTTATGTTTCTCATGTTGTTTGTAAAGACTAGTGGGCCCTGGAACTCCTACACATACATTGGACGATGCTGTCTTTGTTCCCATTGTATTTGCTCCTCTGCCTTGTAGCCTGGCAGTGAACATAAATGATCACTAGCGTTTGTGGCACTTTACAGTTTACAAAGGGCTTTCACGGATCTCTTCTAATCAATGACTCTCAGAAGCTGTAGAGTCCAGTAATTAAAAGCATGAGGCTTGGAGACAGACCAGGACTCTCACCCTTCTCTGCTGCTGCCCAGCCGCCTGCTTAGGGCAAATTCCTTGTTATCTCATCAGTAAAAAGGAGAGATAAACTCATAAGTTTGGGGGGAAGGTTAAAAGCGATAATGTATAGAAAGTGCTTAGAACGTGTCAAGCACATAAGAAATGCCAGCTTTACGCCACCTACCAAGACTTAGCCAGAACGAAGTGGAAATGTTGAACAGGCCTATATCAAGTTCTGAAATAGCATCAACTATACAAAATCTCCCTAAAAAGAAAAGCCCAGGACCATATGGCTTTACGTCAGAATTCTACCAAACATTTAAAGAAGAACTAGTACCTATACTACTAAACCTCTTCCAAAATATAGAAAAAGAAGGAATATTACCCAACACATTCTAAAAAGCAAACATCACTTTGATCCCCAAACCAGGGAAAGACCCAACAAGAAAAGAAAATTATAGACCAATATCACTAATGAATATACATGCTAAAATACTCAATAAGATCCTAACAAATAGAATCCAACAACATATCAAAAAAATTATACACCATGACCAAGTCGGATTTATCCCAGGGTCTCAAGACTGGTTCAATATACGTAAATCTATAAATGTAATTCAACACATAAACAAACTTAAAAATAAGGACCATATGATTCTTTCAATTAATGCAGAAAAAGCTTTTGATAATATCCAGCATCCCTTCATGATCAGAACACTTAAGAAAAT
>CAUYPK010025991.1:0-17013 GCA_963574355.1 Loris lydekkerianus | reverse complement strand
AAACCACCACCCTGATCAGTCAGTAGCCATCAACACAGAGGCAAGAGCCTCCACCAGGAAAAAGATTATGACCTGCTGAAGGGTAGATGATTGTCAGAATTTTTTAACAGTAAGTATTTTCAAATTAAGGTATGTCCATTGTTTTTTAACATAATACTATATATTCACTTACTAGACTACATAGCTTTTATACACACTGTAAAACCAAAAATTCTATGTGATTTTTGTTGATGTATTTGCTTCAGTGTAGTGGTCTGGAACCAATCCCAAAATATCTCTGAGGTGTGCCTGTAGAGCATTCCCAAAAGTCTGTGTGCAGTTTAAACTTTACAAGCCAAAAACTGTAAATGCTAAACATTTACAGTAATATCTGAAGGTTTAACTATAATTCTTTCCTAATTAGAATTATGAATTTTAAATAATTATTTCAATTTTATATGTGCAATCCCTCTGGTTGAAAATGGTTTAGAAACACTCAAAATTCACAAAACTAAATAGGTGGAAAATATATTTAAGCTGTCCCTGCATGAATATTATACAAAAACTTTGTGTGGGAAACCTGGAATTAAGGACAATGAAGATTCTGAGAGTAAACCCAACACACAATCAGCCAAATTTCCAGGGTCAGCTTTAGATTTTCAAGGGCTGTAAAGTGGATGCAGCTCAAGTGAAAATCTCCAATGGATAAAAGGAACCAGGTAATATCTGGTCTCAGGAGGAGTGATTAAATAATTGAGCAGGAACTGTTTCTCATAGAATGAAAGGAGTCATCACTGAGCACCTCCCTATGACCATAGCCTTTGCTCTCCCTACTTGGCCTTTCATCCAGGCCCTTTGCACTCTCCCTCCCTCCACTACATGCTATTCCTCCTGATGGCTGCCTTCAGCCACCAAAAGTCTTCTCTGCTCCAGGAGTGCCGGAATCCAGTCTGACTCTGTGACTCAGCTGCATTTCCACTGAGCACGTTCAGACAGAACTCCCCACATAAGCATTTGTTGGCTTCTCCCATCTCAGTCACTGCAGGCCTTGGTGGCTCAAACTGTCCCATTTCAACCCTGTCCTGGTGGCAGGCGCCTGCCAAAGCCTGGGGCCTCTCCACTTCATCCAATAGCAAATCCCAACAAGGGCACCTTTCCCACTGCCCATCAGAGATCTCACTCTGGAGAGGCTCCACAAATGGGCAGGTGGAGGCTGGTAGCCCCTTTTTACTTAGCTCTGATAACCAGAAGCTCCTGGAAATACAAGTCACAAATGGAGTCAAGATCAACATTTGGGAGGAAAAAGAAAAAGATGCATCATTTCCAGGATAAACTAGCCAATATCACTTACAATCTTTGGGGAATATGTTAAAGTCACAGAATGCTGAGCAGAACACCAACACCTCCCAACCCTTCTGGAGCATGGAAAATAAACTGCAACAGCTGCCAAGTCCTGAGAAACTCTATCCCAGCATCTTGAATGATCATTTTCAACAGAAATACAGCCAGCTTTTCTGAGATCTTCCCTCTTGACACAGTGAGTCTCTAGTGGCTACTGCCTGGCTCTCTGAGACATCTTCCACGCTGCAGCCTCCCTCCTATTCATTCAATGGAATCTCAAATGTCTGCCCAGTTTTGATGCAGGCTAAAATGTCTCCACTGCTGCCCCACCTAGAGTCCCAATCCCAACCCTTGACTTCATCTCTATCCTAACTTGAGTCTCTATCTCTGATTCAGACCCAGGCCCATCTCCAGACCTCTTTCCCACTTCCATCACCTGCTTCCCCACCACACATTAATGATGGAGTACCTTACCTGTTATCGCCAAATAAACCACAGTCTTCCATCCCAACTGAAATTAAACCCACAGGATGGTCCTCTCCTAAACAACTAGAGAATAGGCAGGTTTTTCCCCTTGAGGATCACAGATCTCTGGAAGTCTTTAGTGTCTACTCTCCCACAACTTCACAGTACAACTTGACATTCATTCTTCCAGAGAATTTTCCAATCAGCCCTGAGCTGCAGAAGCAACTGCAGCAACACATTCAAAAGTAGCTCATTCATGTGAAAGCTCTAAATTAGTTTCATAGTAGGGCTGAGTACATTGGGTACTTTTTCTTCCATTCTTGAGATACTTTACTAAGAAGAATATTTTCCAGCTCCATCCATGTAATCATAGAAGAGGTAAAGTCTCCATCTTTCTTTAAGGCTGCATAATATTCCATGGTATACATATACCACAATTTATTTACAACCTAAGAATAGGGGGAAGGGGGAAAGGGAGGGGGGGAAGGGGGAAAGGGAGGGAGGGAGGGGGAAGAGGGACAGGGAGGGCGGGAGGGGGAAGGGGGTAGAGGAAGGGGGATAGGTGGGATTACACCTGCGGTGCATCTTACAAGGGTATATGTGAAGCTTAGTAAATGTGGAATGTAAATGTCTAAGCACAATACTAAAAAAAAAAAAAAAAAAACAGGAAGGCTATATTAACCAGTGTGATGAAAATGTGTCAAACAGTCTATGAAGCTAGTGTATGATGCCCCATGATCATATCAATGTACATAGCTATGATTCAATAAAAAAATAAATAAATAAAAGAGAAAAGAAAAAAAGTGGCTCATTCAACAGCAACCAGACCTAAGAAGAACTCAAGAGTCTCTGGATGTGCCGCTTCAGGAAAAATCACCAGAGACCTGTCAGGAGAAGGGCATACAAGGACCTTTACAGTCATCTTTGTCCATGGGCAGAAGCAACAAGGATGTCCAAAAGATGACATTCCAATGGAGAAGGCCCCAGGTACAAATCTGGGCCAAATTCTGGGGAAAGCTCCAAAAGATTCGTCTAGCAGAATTGAACATTCCCCCATGAAGCCTGTGGGGGCGAACTCTGAGAATTCTGAAAGGGACTCAATGACAACCTCAAGGAGTAACTCAGGAAAGTTTTTACTGGAAAAATGGATATAAGAATCACTTAGAAAATAATTTGAAAGCACGTATGGACATGTGAAGGCATACCAATCAGGATCCAATTCTTGTGAGTGTGCATCGATCCTGGCAGCCTCCTGCCCATGATTATTCTGTCTCTGACACCCATCTAGTAAATAGAAATGTTCCTGGCTCAGAAAACTGGGACATCTATGTAAACATTTCCCAGTGATACCGGAATTTCACTCTTCAGTAGGTCATCGGTCTCGGGGATTCGAAGAATGAACCCACGGACACAGATTAGTGGTAAGATAGAACTTTTATTAGAAGTTAGAAAGCAATACAAAAAAGCACTAGAGCTTCTGGAAGGGGGAAAGAACTGAAAACTCTCTCTCTGGAGTCTCCACGTGGGCCCTTTTATCTAGGGATAAGTCTAGAGGATTACACGTGGTCATCAGTTGGTAGATGGAAAAACATCTCTTCAAAGTTAGTGAGTGCGTTAACAAATGAATGAATGTAGTTCCTCCTCCACTAGGGCGAGGTTGTCAGGTCCTTTACAGTCTTTGTCCCTGAGAAAGAATTATAGTGTGTGCTCCTACCCAAGGTGGGACCACAGGCTGCTTTAAGATCTTATCAGAGTCTAGAGGGTGTGTCCTAAAAAAGGCAGTCTGCTTGTGCCTGGAAATGGGGGTCTGACTTCTGAGCTCACCTGGACCTAAAAATGGGGGGCCGCCCTGTCTAGCCCTTAGTGGTGGAATCCTATATCAATCCTCCCTCTCTGAATAGAAGCTCTAACTACTGTTAGGGAAAAGGGGAGCTGACTGCTCCAAACTGCTTCCTGCTGAAGATGGATGGTGATATGGGGAAGCAGTTAGAGGTTCCTCAGATGAGGTCGATCCAGGATTCATAGTAAATTGAAATTTAGGTTGATTCTTCTAGCTTGGGGTAAAATGTTAATGTATTCTCTTCATGAAATTTCTCAGGCCCAGAAAATTGGGATCCCTTGTCCATGCTGGAATGAGGGAACCCTGTATCAACAGAAGGGGACAGTTATGGTGTCTTCAGATTGAGTGGTGATCCAGGGGTTCACAACAGAGTCATGTCTGGGCTGGAACCCTTTCCACTGTTTGTGATTTGATGATATTATCTCTGTAAGACATAAATCTCATTAGTACATTAAAAGGCAAGGTTAGAACAGTGAAAAGAGGGGGCTGGTTGAGAGAAAACTGCATTAACACTTTTCTTGCTGTCTTCTAAATAATAATTTCAAATCTTCTTTAGGCTCACAACTGTAGGTGGACTGTAGTTGATTCTCTTCTTGGTCTGCTTCCATAGAAGGTGGTGGGTTCCAGGATTTTACTCGTGGATGATGTGTCCAGGAATCCATTCTCATAACTTTAACAGCTGTAGAAGACAGGATAACAGGGAAGGGACCTTCCCATGTTGGGGTTAGGGAAGGTGAATTAGAGGGAAGAGTTGTGTGAGCCCCAGACTTGCGCATGTGTTAGACTTCTAACACATGTGCTTGTGCTGTACCTCCCCCGCATGGCAGGCAAGACAGGCCAGTGGTGTGCGCTCAGCAGACTGGAGAGGCCTCAGGATCCCCCCCTCAGCTGGGGAGAGTACCAGCCTTCACCTTCATTGCGCCATGGCAGCTTTCCAGAGTCTGTAAAAGCCTGTAATTCCTAAGATGCCTTGAAGCTGTTAGAGAGCTTGAAGTTTAGGGTGAACCAATGTTGGTCTTACTCTTTCTTTGCCCAAGGCTCTCTTCCTCTGTGATAATTGGAAACCTGAACAGCGCAATTCAGGTAAACATAATTGCACTTTAGCCTTGGAAACTCTGTACCCACAATCAGCTAGAAAGTTTAATAGAGCTTGGGTAGCTTTGTGACATTCCTCTGCATCTGGCGCTCCTAATAGAATATCATCTACATACTGAACAAGAGTTGCTGTAGGATATAAAAAAAATGACTTAAGTCTTTGGCTAGGGCTTATCCAAATAAGTGAGGGCTGTCCCTAAATTCTTGGGGTAACACAGTCAATGTGAGCTGGATGTTAGAGTCGGAGGAGTCTTCAAAAGCAAAAAGATATTGGGGATTTTATTTTGCTCTTCCCACCTGTCCCTTGATAGTCCACACTTCTGGGTTAATTTTTGTCTCTAATATGTCCCTTCCCAACAGGGGATCAGGAATTTCAGGCATGATTATGAAGGCGTGAGACAACAGCCAGTCACCCCAATGACAGCTTAAATGCTGAGAGAAAAATCTGGTAACCGGCTTTCCAGACACCCCCTGTATAGCTACAGATTTGGGGGATAAAAGACCAGGGTTAGAGATGAGTACAGAGAAGGTTGCTCCAGTGTCCAGAAGAAATTCTGCCTCCTGGCCCTCCACTGTGAGGCAAACCTGGGGCTCTTGAGGGGTGATGACATAAGCTGGAGCCATGAGAATCTGCCCCAGGCATCCTCACTCCAGTTTGGGTGCTGATCGGATCACTGTCCCAGGAGGCCTTCGCCTCTGGGGACAGGCTACCCTCCAGTGATCACCCTTACACTCTGGACAGGGGCCCCATGGCTTGCCTGACAGGTGGTTCTGCCACAAGCAGTCTTTCCTGAAGTGGCCAGTCTGACCACATTGGAAGCACTTGTTCTTAGCTCTTCTGATTTCCCTCTGCCCCTGAATGGTGCCTGCTTGTTGGAGTGCCATTACTAGAGCTGTCATTCTTTTTTATGACTTCTCTCTTTTTCCTTCTCTTCCTCCTGATCTTGATTATAAAAGACCACAGTGGCCATTGTAAGAAAATTCTCCAGGTTATGATCTGGGCCTAGAGCCAATTTCTGAAGTTTTCTTCGAATGTCTGGGGCCACCTGAGTGATAAATTTATCTTTTAAAATAATTTGGCCCTCTAAGAAGTCGGGTGTTAACTGGGTGTGTTTCTCATTGCCTCCCTAAGCCACTCAAGAAAGGCTAAGGGACTCTCATTTTGTTCCTGGTAAATGGTAGACAACTTAGAATAGTTCATAGGTTTTTTTCTTGGATCAACGTAAACCTACTAGGATACATGTTAGAAAATGTTTACACCACCAGTCACCTTGTTTCTCAGGGTCCCATTCAGGATCCTCAAAGGAAATTGCCTGTCTTCCCATAGGGTATCTGTCCCTTTCCTCAGGAGACATACTGCCATCAGTATTGGACACCAACCACAAATCACTCCACTTCCTGGCTTCATCTAAGACTTCATTTTTCTCATTAAAAGTTAAAATTTGATCTAGTAGTAGGATTACATCTCTCCAAGAGAGATCTAAACTTTGTCCTAACCCCTGAAGAACATCTATGTACTTATCAGGGTCATCAGCAAATTTTCCCAAATCAACCTTAATTTGCTTCAAATCTGCCAGAGAAAATGGAGTGTATACTCATGCACTTCCCCTTTCACTACCACCAGTCTCCACTAAGGGACACAAAGATGGATATGGTTGCCTTCTGGGGGTCCCACTAGGACCAGAAAGAACTCTTGGTGCAGCCTCCCTCCTGGGGTTTTCAGAACACATGGAGGAAGGTGTGGGAAAAGTAGATGATGGGTTTAAACTAAGTGGTGACAGCGACTCTCTCAGGAATCCCTGACCATTTGGGAAAGTCACTACAGCCAGGAGAGCTGAATCTATCTGACAGGTCTTACACAGTTGGGGGTTTTCCCTGAGGGAAAAGAAAGCTTGCACATATGGCACTTCAGACCACTTTTCTTCTTGTTTACAAGTATCTAACTGAAAATGGCATCGTAATTTAAAGTACCCTCTGGGGACCCAATGGAGAGTTGACACTGAGGCCAGGCCTGGGTATAGAAGAAAACCACACATTCTTTTCAGCGTCTGGGGATCACACATGTCCCAGTGCTTCAGAATACAGCCCAGCAGAGTGTTCCAGCAGCACAGGCCAAAATATCAGGTATCTGGGAGCCTGGTCCCACCTGATGACAGTTCTCTTGGCAAGAGAACTTGTTACCTGGATGTTCTCAGAGAGAGAACATTACCCATCTGTGGGAAAGAACAAAGCTGCAGATGCTGGTGAGGGTGTGGAGAAAAGGGAACACTTTGTTGGTGGAAGTTCCACTTGATACAGTCTCTTTGGAAAGAATTGTGGAGAATCCTCCCATTTGATCCCACACTCAGTATCTACTCAGAAGAAAAAAATCATTTTATCTTAAGGACATATACACTAGCTCAATATATAATTGCCAAGATGTGGAATCAACCCAATTGCCCATCAACACATGAATAGATTAATAAACTCTGGCATAAGTATACCATGAAACACTATTCAGCCATAAGAAAGATGGAGACTTTACATATTTCATATTAACCTGGATGGAAAGGGAGAGCATTTTTCTTAATAAAGAATCACAAGAATGGAAAAGCAAGTATACAACGTATTCAATACTAGTATGAAACCAGTAGATGAACAAATACACACCCTGACAAGAAAAAAATACAATTAAACTCAAGTGGGGTTGAGGAAGCTATGGAGAAAGGAGGGGGATTGCTGTGCTCTCACCTAAGAGGGACCATGTAAGGGTTTATGGCACACTTCCTGGGTGAGGGGAACAACTACAACTGGGACTTTATAATGCAAACAATATAGACTATTCCTCTGTGCCTTCATATTAATTTATAATTAAAAAAGAAGTAAACTTCCTTGTTGTTTATTTTAAAAAATTACCACATTCTTACTCTTTAATTTATAATAAAAAAAGAAGTAAACTTCATTGTTGTCTATTTTAAGAAATTACCACATTCTCAATCTTTAGCAACCACCACCCTGATTAGTCAGTAGCCACTGAGGCAAGAGCCTCCACCAGCAAAAAGATTATGACTTGCTGAAGGGTAGATGATTGTCAGCATTTTTTAACAGTAAAGTATTTTCAAATTAGGGTATGTCCATTGTTTTTTAGACATAATACTATATTGTACACTTACTACACTACATAGCTTTTATACACACTACCACACAAGGCAGGGGAGTAATAGGAAGAGAACCAACCATAGGGAGTGCCGGTAGGGCACTCGGTCAAGGAGCTGGCGAAGTCAACGGGGGCATGATGGATGCAGCATCTACCTACCACCTACCAATCAGGAAAGAAACACCAAGGAGGTAAGGAACCCTCTGCCCAGACCCAATGAAGGAGAATTATCTTTTCCATTATTTCTACTTTTCAAATTAAATAGCTTCCAGGGATGGGAAATAGCCTCATCTTTCTAGATGCAGGCCCTGCTGGTTGGGGCAGGAGTGGCCAGGGTTTCTATCAGAAGCTCTCAGACCACTCGTGTGGGTGCACAGGAGATGTCAGGGCAAAATCAAACAGGGTCTCAGGGGCCAGGGACCCAGGGGCCAGGGCGAGGTTAGGAGAAAGTTAAGATCTCCCTAGTACATAAGTCGTCAGTGACTGGTGCCTGAGCCCAGACCCTCAATCTTTCTTGTCTCTCAGCACCACATGGAGAAGCAGAGGCCCAAGAGTAGGAAGAACTTCCCTCTGAAAAGTAAGGTTCCGCTGCCCCGTCTAGAGCCCCCTGTATATTTGACCTTCCCTTTCCCTGAGGGACAAGCCCCACATTTCCCAGGGTATCATTGGCCTGCCCTAGAAGGGAGACTAGGGAAGGAGACCTAAACCTGGGACGTCTCACATTCTGCACTAGGAATGAAGCCAAAGGCCAGGAATGGGTGCTGTACAGTAGGGCATGGGGTGGAGGGTGGGGCAGTAGGGCCATAACTGTTTGTGGAGGTGGGGCCTAGAGGCTCCACTGCGGACAAGCAGTTTGACTTTGCTAAGTCTGAGTCCTTGTGAAGCCAAACTCCCCTTTCTCCCATTCTCCCCACAGGGCAGGTGTAGGACCAGGAAGAGGGGGTGGGTGGTGATAGATGTGTACTTTATACATTTAATCCCCCATGCTTTGCCCTAGAGGGACATCCTCTCAGCAAGAGGTAAGATAGAGGCCCCTCCCTTCCCATCTTAACACGCTCCTAATTTCCAGCCTGTAGAGATAGCCTGAAAGAACTGGAGGCAACTCAAGACCTGTTTTGACTTCTACAAAGGTAAAGAACCTTCAAACTTCCCCTTCTCTACTTTCCTTCCTACCAGACCCCAGGGCCACAAAGCCACAGAGCCACAGAGCAGCCAGAAGTTGACCTGGGAGTGGGGGAGAAATTGTGAGTTCACAGGGTGGGGCAGTGAAGGGGCATGGCCAGTGTGTCCCACCCTTCACTTGGAAGCTCTGCTCCCACCCTGAAATCCCACCCCAACCCCTCCCCTGGAACCCCGCTCTCCTTGGCAACCCCCCTCCTTGGAACAGCCTTGAACCTACCCAAGATTATGACCCCTGCCTATCCTGGGCCTCATCTACTCCTATGTTCTGCAGCCGACTGGGGCCAGCCCCTGACAAGGCCTCTTTTCTTCTGCTTTTTGATAAAGACACTGGTCTTTGTCTTAAGGTATGCAAAAGAACACCTTCTAGAGCCACCCAGCCATACATTTCCCATGGGAAAGATGCTGTGTCCATCATGCCCGTTGGCTTCGCCAGCTCCTCTAACCAAATGCCCTCCACCTTGGGCCTCCATCCATTCACCAGGATCCTCTGATACATAAATCAGATAGGCGGCACCTGTGGCTCAAAGGAGTAGAGCGCTGACCCCATATACTGGAGATGGTGGGTTCAAACCCAACCCCAACCAAAAACTGTAAGAGAAAAAAAAAAAAAAAAAAGAAAGAAACAAAGAAAGAATTCTGATAAAGCTTCTCTATCAACACCTTTGAGGGCAATGCTCACTAACAACAATAAAATGTTGAAGAGAGAATTTGCATTCAGTGAATTACTTTAAAAATTGATTTTTTTAGTATTTATAAAGCATATTCATGTCACTAAAATATGAAAGGACAGTGATTTAAAGCATAAGAACTCAGTAAGTGATGGAAATAATAAGGAACATAAAAGTACTTAAGAAAATTAAAAATAAATGTCTGGTGGAACAGAGAATAAACTAAGAAAACAATAACATGTAGAATAGCTAAATATTTTAGCACTTAAGCTTAAGATTAAAACATATGCTGGGTCTGATGGCTCATCCCTGTAATCCTAGCTCTCTGGGAGGCCAAGGTGGGTGGATTGCTTGTGCTCAGGAGTTTGAGACCATCCTGAGCTATAGCGAGACCCCATCTCTAAGAAAATACCTGGGCATTGTGATGAGCACCTGTATTCCCAGTTGCTTGGGAGGCTGAGGCAAGAGGATCACTCATGCCCAAGAATTTGAGATTGCTGTAAGCTATTACGCCACAGCACTCAACCCCAAAGTGAAGACTCTGTCTTCAAATAAAAAAAAAAGAAAGAAAAATAAAAAATAGATGAAAATAAAAATTAAAATAGGAAGAAAATGTCTTTCTCAAAGACAGAAGGAAAAAGTGGCTCATTTAGCCCAACACGTGCCTTTATTAGTTGTAGCAAACGTCAATTGTAACCAGATATGGTTGCCATATATGAATTCTCATAGTGGTAGAATGAATCCCCACCCCCAATAGGAGTTAAGCCCTCACCAGAGACCAAATCTTCAGGTGCCTTGCCCTATGGAAGTCTCAGCCTCTAGATCTATGAGAATAAATTTGTTTATAACATTCTGCATTTAATATTTAAGGTACAAAATGTGAAGTATTGATATACCTATACAATGTGAAATAATTACCACTATCAAGCTTGCTAACATGTTTATCACCTCACCTAGTTAGCTACTTATTTTATCTTTTATTTCATCCTACTTTAGTTTTTTAAACCTTAACATTTAAGATTGACTCTCTTACTGAAGTTCAAGTACACAGTACAGTGTTATTAACTACCATTATTATGTTGTATACTTTAGATCCCCAGATCTTATTCATTCTATTCAATTAAAATTTTGTACCTTTTGACAAACATTTCCCCATCTCCTTCACCCCTAGGCCCTAGAAACCACTAATGTATTCTCACATTTATGACTTTGATATTTTTAGATTTCATATATAAGAGAGATTATTCACTATTTCTGTTTCTCTTCTTGGCTTATTTCATTAAGTTTAATATTCTCCAGGTTCATGCACATTGTCACAAATATAAGGGTTTCCCTCTTTTTAAAAACTGAATAACATTCCATTGTACCACATTTTCTTTATCCATTAATCTGTCAGTGGACACAATTCTGAAGGCTACTAGGATTTTTACAACAATAAATGAGCAGTGGCTTCAACTTAAAGTAACCAGCTGCATTAGTTCCTAGCAAAAGAGTCACCCTGTCCTTTGTAGCTTTGAGGCCAGGCATTGACTTCTCCTCAAGCTATTAAAGTCCTAGATAGAAAATTCTTCCAATAAAAGACTGATTGAAAATCTATTTTTTAGTGTACTCACCTTTCATCAGTTATCTCAGCTAGCTCTTCTAGATAACTTGCAGCTTCTACACTAGCATTTGCTGCTTCACATTGCACTTTTATGTTATAAGATGATATCTTCTCTTCATTCTCATGAACTAACCTCTAATAGCTTCCAACTTTTGTTTTCAAGCTTCTTTTTTTTTAATTGTTAAATCATAGCTGTGTACATTAGTGCAATCAAGGGGGTACAATGTGCTGGCTTCATATACAATCTGAAATATTCTCATCAAACTGTTCAATGTAGCCTCCATGGCATTTTCTTAGTTATTGCATCTACTTTTCTTTTTTTTTTTATTGAATCATAGCTGTATACATTGATATGATCATGGGGCATCATACACTAGCTTCATAGACCGTTTGACACATTTTCATCACACTGGTTAATATAGCCTTCCTGGTTTTTTTAGTTATTGTGCTTATTGTGCTTCCACATTTACTAAGTTTCGCATATACCCTTGTAAGATGCACCACAGGTGTAATCCCACCTATCCTCCCCCCTCTGCCCACCTCCCCTCCCTTTCCTGCTTCCCCCTATTCTTAGGTTGTAAATGGGTTATAGCTTTCATGTGAAAGCCCTAAATTAGTTTCATAGTAGGGCCGAGTACATTGGGTACTTTTTCTCACATTCTTGAGATACTTTACTAAGAAAAATATTTTCCAGCTCCATCCATGTAAACATAAAAGAGGTAAAGTCTCCATCTTTCTTTAAGGCTGCATAATATTCCATGGTGTGCATATAGCACAATTTATTAATCCATTCATGGATCGATGGGCACTGGGGCTTTTTCCATGACTTAGCAATTATGAATAGGGCTGCAATAAACATTATGGTACAAATATCTTTGTAATGATGTGATTTTTGGTCTTCTGGGTATATGCCCAGTAGAGGAATTACAGGATTGAATGGCAGATCTATTTTTACATCTCTAAGTGTTCTCCATATATCTTTCCAAAAGGAATGTAATAATTTGCATTCCCACCAGTAGTGCAAAAGTGTTCCCTTTTCTTCACATCCACGCCAACATCTCTGGTCTTCAGATTTTGTGATATAGGCTAGTCTCACTGGAGTTAGATGATATCTCAAAGTAATTTTGATTTGCATTTCTCTGATGATTAAAGATGATGAGCATTTTTTCATATGTCTGAAGGCCGTGCACCTGTCTTCTTCAGAGAAGTTTCTCTTCAAATCCCTTGCCCAGCCTGTGATGGGATCCCTTGTTCTTTTCTTGCTAATGTGTTTGAGTTCTCTGTGGATTCTAGTTATTAAACCTTTGTCAGAGACATAACCTGCAAATATCTTCTCCCATTCTAGGGGCTGTTTGCTTGCTTTACTTACTGTGTTCTTGGCTGTGCAGAAGCTTTTTAGTTTGATCAAGTCCCAGTAGTGTATTTTTAAAGCTGCTTCAATTGCCCATGGGGTCCTCCTCATAAAAAACATAAAGTTTTCTTTGTGCCTATCCTCTTCAATACTTTGGGTTGGTAGAAGAAGCAAATGGCACAATAGAAACTCAATTAGCTAAGTTAACAGAGGCTTTTAGCCTCCCTTGGCCAAAAGCCCTCTCACTGCCCTTGCTTAACCTTAAGCCACTCCTTTTGGAACACACCATTTATCACCTTATAAAATAATAACAAGAAGGCCTATATAGGGTGGACAATGGTTTATAGGAGCTGACCTAACTCAAACAAGAAAAGTATTACTTGAACTTTACCAAATAATAAGAAGCTGGTGACAGGGTATTCCCACAGTGAGTTTCCAGGGGCCAAAGACTTCCAGAATCATGGATGATATCCCCATGACTTTGTTTATTGATAAAGGCCCCAACTAAAGGACTCCTTACAACTTTGCTGGAAAGGTAACTTTCGTTGAACTCTTCTGCTGCAAAATTAAAGCAATTCACTTCTTGGATTCACATCTCATTCCTAAAACAAGGGCCTGAGCACAATATTGACCATGGATGCACCTCTGAACCTGTCTGACACCCTCCTGTGATTTCAGATAACACCAGAGGTTCAGCTGGTCTCCAGAGCCACAACCAAAGTACACATTCTTCCAGAGACATCAGGCCAGGCCACTCCTCATGAACATTGAAATAACTCTCATAATACTGTACTTATTATAGAATATGTTGCTGAAAACCCTGAATACTCTAACCAAGACCCCCAAGAAGTTGTTTTGGGATCAATGGAATCTCCCTTGGTATAATTTTCTAAATTGATATGGTTAAGAATTTCCTTGTTAAAATTAGAAAAACATATTTTATCTGCTCACTCTCATTTCCATAATGTCATCTATCTGCCTACCACACACTCCTTCTCTCTTCAAAACAGAAAACTTCTTCTGATTTGCAGCAAACTTCACCAGTTTCCCTGCCAACAGAGCCCACATCATTTGGTATGACATAAGTCAGTATGAAATGAAAGCCACTGAAGGAACAGTTTCATTCTAGACATTCCCTGAACTATTCCTTTTTCAGGGTAACTGTATTATAATAAGGCTTTCACCAAATATGATACCGTGCAGGAATATTTACCTAAGAATGCCTCAGAACACTTATTGAGGGAGTCAAATGAGATGGAATAGATCTTGGTGCTGACTATCTTTGACAATTGCTAGCCAAATTCACAGGTAATAAAGAGCGGCATTCCTGAGGAAAAAAACTTCTTCCCTAAAATAGGCCACGTAGAAGGAATGTTATTTCAAAAAGAAGGAAAGGGGAAAGATAATGCAGCACTCACCAAATGGAAAAAAGAGATCAGGCAAACTATGAAAACATATTTCCAAACCCAAAGATGAGAATGGCAATGTACTCTAACCCAACAAGGGTTCATGCTGTCCATGTTATTGCAAATGGAATCTGAGGTAGCTAAGAAGCAAGAGTCTACAATATTCAGTGCTGAGGGACAATCTAAACACCTATGGAAAAATATGGTCCCCCAAATTTATTGGAATTTTTATATGATAAATGTGACCTCAGACATTGTACTCTTAAAGCCCAAGCACTGAAGTAGAAGAGGCTCAAAAATATTCTGCAGTACAACTATCAGGCGTTGCAATCATTGTAAATAATATGAGTATACTCTCCTTGGGAAGCTGATAGTCTATGTTAGCTAATGAAAACACAGGGAATCCTATTTCCCTGTCATATTGTGAAAAAAACAAAAGGAGAATAGTTATGGGCTCAAGCCACTTGGAATTCTGATTTGTTCCCTAATATGTCCCATGAGGTATATGGGAAAGGGCTGTTTTTGTTGAGAGGGAAGACAAAGTGACACTGTCGAATTACAGTATATGATTTATCCTATAATGAAACTTCTTTTTCCCTCAAAACACCTTGTGGTGCTACACAAAAAAGGTGGTGGAGAAAAAATTGTTTCATCAATTGTAAGCAAGTTCTATGACAGTTCACACACTGAAGATCAGAGGTTTCTCAAACTTGATTCACACCCTCCGAAGGATGTTATAGATATCAGGCCAGAGCAACAATTTAATTTATTATATTCTGATTTGATGTTGGTCCTAAAATCCTCAAATAATATTTGCCTTAAGGTACAAATGACCATGATAAGAAGTGTAAATACACTGTATGTCTGATTAAAGAATACGATGATGCATGCAGGGGAATTTTTGGATGATTAGGTTGTTTCCTGTCTTCTGCTTCTACCTGTAACTGTTTTGGATGACCAATCTTCACAATTTTTATGACACTTATTGCTATGTTATCATTATATATCTCTTGTAAATGCTATGCCAGATTCAGGAATAGGAAAAAGACACAATCAAAGACTCGGATCATGGCACCTCATTGAATAGGTCTGATCAAGGATATTTTTTCAGACTGAACCTCAGGCGTGACTTTCTGACCCTTAAACAATTGGGTATTAAACAAGATCAAACTGTGTCCTTCCTCTCCTTGAGATCCAACATAGGTCATATTGAAACTATCATCGCCAACATCAGATCACCAAGTAGACAACTCTAGGATTGAGCCTTCCTTGTTCGGTTGTATCTCCTGCAATAATAAATTGGCCTGCACATTAATCTATGGAATGATCTTTGGCCAAAGAGGACTGAACTCTGACCTTTTCTTCTCTTGTCCAAATTCCTTTCCAAGAAATCTCCTTAGTCATGCTCACAAATGATAAAGACCTCATTGAATGGGTTTCTATTAACCTGGTGTAATATGGCTTACTTTCCAACCTGATTCCAGTGTAGGATCTAGTATAGAAAAAATAAAAAAAAAAAACCCTGTCTTAACTCAAACAAGCATTCCTTACAACTGACTTCAAGTGTTTCGCAAAGTTTAACTCTTTTAAGCAATTGCCAGTTAATGAATCACTGAAACTCACCTATGACTTGTAAGTCCCTGCTTCAAGATGTCCTCCCTTTTCTGATCTAACCAATATATAACTTCTCTGTGTTGATTTATGTTTTATCTGTAATTCCTGTCTCCATGAATATATAAAACCTAACTGTAACTTGGCTGCATCAAGCACACTTTCCAAAGACCTCTTGAGATCATGTTCACTGGTTGCAGGCATATACCCTTGGCTCAGAATAAACTTCGTTAAATCATTTTACAGAATTCAGGGTTTTTTTTTTCTTTTTTTATTATAAATCATAGCTCTGTACATTAATATGATGATCATGGGGCACCATACACTTGGTTCATAGACCGTTTGACACATTTTCATCACACTGGTTAACATGGCCTTCCTGGCATTTTCCCAGTTATTTTGCTAAGACATTTACATTCCACATTTGCCAAGTTTTACATATACCCTTGTAAGATGTACCACAGGTGTAATCCCATCAATCCCCCTCCCTCTACCCACCTTCCCCTCCCTCCCCACCCTTTCCCTTTTCCCCCTATTCTTAGGTTGTAACTGGGTAATAGCTTTCATGTGAAGGTCCGAAATTAGTTTCATAGTAGGGGTGAGTACATTGGGAACTTTTTCTTTCATTTTTGAGACACTTTACTAAGAAGAATATGTTCCAGCTCCATCCATGTAAACATGAAAGAGGTAAAGTCTCCATCTTTCTTTAAGGCTGCATAGTATTCCATTGTGTACATATACCACAATTTATTAATCCATTCGTGGATAGATGGGACTATGGGCTTTTTAGATGACTTAGCAATTGTGAATAGGGCTGCAATAAACATTCTGGTACAAATATCTTTATTATGTTTTGATTTTTGGTCTTCTGGGTATATGCCCAGTAGAGGAATTACAGGATTGAATGGCAGGTCTATTTTTAAATCTCTAAGTGTTCTCCATATATCTTTCCAAAAGGAATATAATAATTTGCATTCCCACCAGCAGTGCAAAAGTGTTCCCTTTTCTCCACATCCAGGCCAACATCTCTGGTCTTGGGATTTTGTGATATACGCTAGTCTCACTGGAGTTAGATGATATCTCAAAGTAGTTTTGATTTGCATTTCTCTGATGATTAAAGATGATGAGCATTTTTGTCTGAAGGCTGCACACCTGTCTTCTTCAGAGAAGTTTCTCTTCAAGTTCCTTGCCCAGCCTGCGATGGGATCCCTTGTTCTTTTCTTGCTAATGCATTTGAGTTCTCTGGGGATTCTAGTTATTAAATCTTTTCAGAGACATAACCTGCAAATATCTTCTCCCATTCTGAGGGCTGTTTGCTTGCTTTACTTACTATGTT
>CAUYPK010025990.1:0-24139 GCA_963574355.1 Loris lydekkerianus | reverse complement strand
TGAATGTAATCCACCGTGCAGCCTCTCCATATCCTGTCTTAGGTTGTCCCCGCTTTGGGAATCTTACCCGTCATTGGTGCTATGGAGGGCGGTGAAGAATAATAGTTAGATTCTTGGTTAATGAGCCGGTGATATTGGACCTTGACATTCAGGGGATATTTAAATGATAAATCATTTAGAAGTATGATTAAGTAAGCTTTCTGCAGTCTTTTAATATTGGCATAAGCTTTTTAAAATAATAAGTTTACAATTTCTTTCTTTCTTTCTTTCTTTCTTTCTTTCTTTCTTTCTTTCTTTCTTTCTTTCTTTCTTTGAGACAGAGTCTCACTTTGTTGTCCCTGGTAGAGTGTTCTGGTGTCGTAGCTCACAGCAACCTCAAACTCTCGGGATCAAGCGATTCTCTTGCTTTAGCTTCCTGGGTAGCTGGGACTACAGGTGCCCACCTCAACACCTGCTACAATGTTTGGCTCAGGCTGGCCTTCAACTCATGAGCTTAGGTGATCCACCCAACTTGGCCTCTCATAGTGCTAACATTACAGGCATGAGCCACTATACCCAGCCTACAAATGGTTTCTATACAGATCGGAATAATTTCACCAATCTTATGCAGGCCAGAACTTTTAAGTTATATTATATTTAAGAATTAATGGAAGAGATTTTAACAGTTATTAAGATCATCAATTTGGGGGGAATGGGGATGAAAATTAGAAGGTGAGAAAAACAAATAATATTAGAATTAACATAGAAATTTGTTTTTAATATGTACTGTTGGGTTTTTGGTCCAGACAAGATGGCATGGACTTATTTTTCCCTATTCCTCCCAACCAAATACAACTACAAAGCCTGGACAAAGCTTAAGAGACAATTCACAGAGAATTCTAAAATGTGGTAGGAATAAGTCAAATTGGGTGGGATCTCAAGATAATTAGAAAAACACAGTGGCAGAAAATCTTGTGCCTCCTTAACTGACAAAAGTCAGCCAGGCCTAGCATCTTTTAACCCCACGGGAGCAATAGCAGCCAACCTAGAGAGACTCATTCCTTCCATGACCTAAAGGACCCCTTATGACAACATCAGGTGAGCCAGACACTATTCAGCAAAGGTGATAGATGGAGAGCTCCACTTATAATAATGGTCCTGAGACTCCTCACTCCCACTAAGAGACACTGAGATAGCAGGAGAAATTGACAATAAGAACACAATTACAGCAAATGTCCCAGCCTGGCACCTACTTTGTTTCCCTGGGCTATAAGACTCTTTTTTTCCATCTAGAGATACTAGGACATGTGGCGAAATGTACGAAGAGCTACGAAGTCAAAATAAATGGCTGGGTGATGGAATCTTCTTTGTCTCTGAGGACATGAGACTCTCCCACACCCACGGGGTGGGACAAGTGGGCAGAACCAATAACAGGGACCCACTAACAGTAAATAACCTGGGCTTTAAACCCTCTTTCACTAGGTGAGCCTAAGAGTCCCTTCCTTGTTCAGAGATACCATGATAACGAGCAGCACCAGTAAGGAGGAACCATACCAGGTTTCTCATTTACTGGACACCAAGGAATTAAATCAACCTCTTATATATCCTCAGGAAGCACCAGCAGAGACCAGTGGGAGTTTCAATGGCACCAGAACACAAAACAAAACAAAACAAAATAAAACAATAACAACAACAACAAACTAGCAGTTCATAATAAGACCACAGAATCTCTGAAAAATAAAAATGTTGTCGTAACCGCAGCCCTCAGGACTAAGCCAAAATGTGTGGGCTAAACCTAAAGAAGAACTGATTGCTAAAACATGCAACTCGGATAGGACCTAGAGTCACCTAATGTAGCAAAATATCCATGATATAATTGAAAACCACCCATCATACTAAGAACCAAGAAAATCACAACTGGGATTAGAAAAGATAACTAGCTGATGCCAATACTGAGATGAATCAGATGTTGGAATTATCTGACAAAGATCATAAAGCAGCATTTATAAAAATCCTTCATTTGTCCATTAATGAATAAGTGGATTAAAAATGTGGCATTATACAGAGCTGAACACCATTTAGCCTTCAAAAGAAAACAGAAATTTCTGTCAATTGTGACAACATGGATGAACCTAGAAAATGTTATGTTAAGTGAAATAACAGAGAAAAATACCATATGATCTCACTTACTGTGGAATCTACAAAAGATATACTTACAGAAGTATGAGAGAGTAAATGGCGGTTACCTCTAGGTGGGAAAAGGGTACACCAAGTTTCTCTTAGCTAGGAGGAGTAAGTTTTGGTGTTCTCAATTATACATCATAGTGACCATTATCAATAATAAAGTATTGAATATTTTAAAATAGCTAATAGGATTTTTTTTCATTTTAAACAAGAAGTTTATTAAAACAACAAGATGGTTGACTTAAAAGAAAACCATCTAGGATTCTTTTTTTTTTTTTTTTTTAGAGTAATTTATCCCTACTTAGAGACATATTGCCCTACATGTAACAGCTACGCACAAAAAAGTTATAAAATTGTCCTTGGTTTTACAATGATAAATGAAAACATTAAAATTCTCCAATTGAACAAGGTATGCAAGGTTTTTCATGTCGTTGTTTTGTTAAAACAGTGAGAGCAAAATAACTTACTGGAATATAAAGATAAGAGCAGATGAGCATGCCACTAAGGGAGAAAAGGGGGTATTTTCACAGAACCAATATTTTCCCCCAACCCATCTCCACCTGATGTCAATCAAAACATATTGTTGGCCATTTAGTTAAAAAAAATGCAATATGTTTGTGCACATACACCAGTTAGTTTATGTACAATAAAGAAATAGGGAAGGAGAAAATGAAAAGAATAGAGAATACTATATTACTCAGGATGTGGTGGAACCAAATTACAGTTTTCTAATTGAAAAAGTCATCTTGGTCTATAAGAACGAAGTTCTGGAGTAAAGTAGCAGTTTCTCTTTTTAGTAGACACCTCCTGTCTGCTGTCGGAACACATCAGTTGTATCTCCATCCTCCATTTTTAACTGTGTGAGGTGTGTCTGTTTTATTGATTGGCTGCCCATCAAATCAGAATCTGATCTGCCTCATTGACAAACCCTGTCATTCACAATAGGCTTTCATTAGTTTACTAAGTGGTGTATGCCTCTTAATCTTAAACTGCACCACAGAACCATCCTGTCTTGCCACCTTTAAATTTATGTGATCGTTGTTCTCAGTCTTGGCTCCTTCCTTGTCACCTTTGGTAGAGTGTGGTGATGTCATAGCTCACAGCAACCTCATATTCTTGGGCTCAAGAGATCCTCTTGCTTCAGCCTCCCAAGTAGCTGGTACTAGAGGCGCCACGTCTCTATACTCTTTTGCCTCTGGTTCTCGATGAACTGTGTTCCACGGGCTTCTGCTGGTCCTCCCTGGGGAAGAAGAGGCCTAAGGGCTTAGATCTTAGGCCAAGGTCTCACAAGGCAGATAGAAGTGGGCAAAGGAGGCAGGGGAAGCTTAATTCTGGCTAATAGGATTTTTAGTGTTCTGAATACTAAGAAAAGACAAATATTTGAAGTGCTGGATAAGCCAATTAACCTGATTTAATTGTTCCATAATGTAAGCATGTATCAAAATATTATATCATGCCAAACCATATATATATACATACACACACATATAATTATTTTCCAATTAAAATAATGTTAAAAATTCCTTCAAACTATGAATTCCCTTGAAATATCTAAAAAGTAGAAAATCTCAGCAAATAAATAGAAATAATAAAAAGAGCCAAATGAAAAATATTGAATAAAAAATACAGTAATAAAAATAAAATTTACTGCTTGTGTTCAGCAGCTGATTATAGGAGACAGAAGTTAAAAATCAGTGACTGTAACAATAGATGAATAAAATGTACCCTATTTGAAAATCAGATAAAATAGACTTCAAAAAAAGAATGAACGAGGCTCAGGGACCTATTAGACAATAATAACAAATATCAAATACTCATTAGATTCCCAAAAGACAAAAAGGCAATGAGGATGAAAAAGTATTTGAAGAAAGAATGTCTGAAAACTTTACACATTTGTCTGATAAACATGACTCCATGGCTCCAAGACACTTAATAGACCTGAAACAGAACAAACAAAAAAAATCCACACTATAAATAAGTGAAGATGAAACCCTAAGAAATGTTTAAGTGATGCAGGGGTGGCAGGAAGAGAGAAACAGAGGAAGGGAAACCATGGAAAGGAAACAGGAAGAAAAAAGGCAGACAAAAACACCAGCATATCAATAACTACCTTTGCCTCCCTCCCAGCCACTGCCAGGAATACTAGATATAAAAGTTAGCAAAGATAAAGAAACTCTGAACAACATTCAAAAAAGAGGATCTAATAATTGACATACGTAAAAGAGTTCATGGTTAGGCCATCACTTGAGCCTGGAATTTAGAGCCTGAAGTCAGCTATGATGATGCCACTGCATCCAGCCTATGTGGCAGAGTGAGGTCTCACCTAAAAACAAAACAAAACAAAGAGTTGACCCCTAGATTGCAAAATGCATGTGTTTGTGTATGTATGTGTGTGTGTACACAAATACATGTATGTATAGATTTCAAGTACCCATAGAGCATAACTTAAGCCATAAAACAAACCCCGAGAAATTTTAAAAAATTGAAATAATGTAAGTGTTTTCTCTAACACAGAAGTTAGCAACAGAAAGAAACCTGTAAAAATCTTTAAACACAAAGTTTCACACAACAGGCTTCTAAATACTCCATTGGTCAAAGGAAATTTTAAAAACACAGAAAAACTAATGGAAACAAAAATAAAATTTACCAAGACAAATATGATGTAGTCAAGGCAGTGCTGAGAAGAAAACTTGCAGGGTTAAATTCTGCAATAATATTATCTAAATAAATAAGAAATGAAAAACTTTTTTCGCACCTCAAGAAAATAGAAAAAGAAGAGCAAAATAAACTCAAAGTCACCAGAAGGAAGGAAACTCCAAAGAGCTGTGAGGGGCCTGAGGCAACCCTATGTGACTCCCCCAAGACAAAGGAGACAAAGGATCTGGTTAGCTCCACTCCCAAAGTTTGTGCCAAAGGACCCTAACTTTCTGGGCAAGCTATGGAATTTGCCCACCCCCTCAACTACATGGAAAAGGGGTCTTCTACTGCCCCCTGGGTGCAGATGTCACCTTCGTACTGCCCAACCGAGTGACCTTCCCCTTTCAATAAACTTGACCTGACCATCTCGGCTCTGGTTTCATTTCTAGGAGTCACCACTTACACCTTTCAAGAGCAAAAATAAATGAAATTTAAAATAGTCAAACAATAGAGAAAACCAATAAAACAAAAAGCTGATTCTTTAAAACAACCAGTAACACTGGTAAATCTAGCAAGAATAGCAAAAATAAACAGTAAGAAAGTACGAATCTCCAGTATCAGGAATAAAACATGGGACATCACAACAGGTCTTGTAGTCATTAAAAAAAATAACAAGGGAATACTATGAACAACTTTACACTAATTGAAACTACTTAGAAGTGGAAAGAAATACCTAGCAATGAAATGGAAAGACTATGGATACACAGAAGAAATTGGATGAAACTCCAGAGAATTATGCTGAGCAAAAAGTCAATCCTGGAAGGTTACACACTCTGGAGCTAACTTGTAGCTATGTAAAATGTTTTCAAAATGATGAAATTTAGAAACAGAGGACTCATTAGTGTTCACCAGGTATGAGGCACAGTCCTGACAAGAGCAACAAGAGGAATTGTCTAGGTGAAGGAGCAATTCAGTTTCTAGACTGTGATAGATACATGGATCTACACATGTGAAATAATAGATATAACTAAATACACACACAAATGAATAAATTTGGGAAAAATCATTGAATTGCATCAGTGTCAGTAACATGTTGTGATATTACATATTACAGTTTCAAAATGTTAGCATTGGAGGCAGGGTGCGGTGGCTCACGTCTGTAATCTTAGCACTCTGGGAAGCCGAGGCAGGTGGATTGTCTGAGCTCAGGAGTTCTAGACCACAATGAGCTCACGTTCTAGACCAGCTTAAGCAAGAGCAAAAACCCATCTCTAAAAATAGCCAGGTGTTGTGGCAGGTGCCTGTAGTTCCAGCTTTCAGGAGACCGAGGCAAGAAGATTGCTTGAGCCTAAGAGTTTTTAGGTTGCTGTGAGCTATGAAAGTGGGACTCTGTCTCAAACAAACAAACAAACAAACAAAAAAGTTACCATTGGAGGAAACTAAGGAAAGTATACACAGAATCTCTCAGTATTTTTTATAATAGCAGATCAATCTATAATTTTCTCAAAATTTTAATTTAAAAATGTACAGTTGCTGAGATTTTTAGATAGCCATTATCTTAGAGGTGACATTTCACCCATTTTTCATCCTGATAAAAATCACTCAGGACATTAACTGGCATTTTCTAAGTTTTAAATAAATGTTTATTATTGCTTCATTTTTCCACTTTTCTATTCCATGACACAACATGTCATTCAAACTTAGTATTTCACAATAATTAAAGAACCCATCTACAGCTTTATAACGTACCTTAAAAAAAAAAAAAAAATCAAGGAATTTGTCCACAATTGCTTCTACCTTTCAAAATACTCTTTCATCAGGAAATGAGAAAATGTTGTGAAGTTTGTTAACCAAGGTGGCAGCTCAATAGGAGCTTGAATAACTTAGGCAGGTGATGGTGAAGCTGAGAAAAAAGGAAATGCAGATTTATCCCCATCTTGTAAATTTAGAATTTAGTTGGCTACCAAACGTCTCTTTCTCCCCCTTCTCCCTAGACTCCGGAATCTGTGCTGACTGAGCCCATCTGCAAAGACACAACCACCAGATGGCCATTGTGAACTGCTGGGGAGGCCCCACGGCAGTGAGAACTAGTCCCAGAAAAGAAATCTCTTTGGGACACAATGAATTCAGGCCTAATTTATGTTTTAGGGCTTTAGAAGGAGATTAGGGTCAATAGTGGCATGATTTTAGACTGCAATTGGGAAGGCTTTTTTTGTCTTCATGCCAGTGAAGCTGAATTATAAGTTTGGAGAGCTCCTGAAGTGTGAAAATATGCCCTCAATGAAAGGGAGGCTGAATAATTGCACGGCTGTGCAGATTACAAACAGTATGTAAAAGGATTGTGGTTAAAGAGCTTCATCAAAGCAACGTCCTCTGCAATTGATTATTGTTACAGGGATTATGATTTTAGGAGGGATATAAACAGCAGGGGATGAGGAAATGTCCTTCCCCCACCCCCCGCCTTTTTTTAATGCCAAAGCATTTGAACAATGGTTAACAAGGGATTAGAAATAAAAAAAAATATATTGTGGCCTTGTTTCATTCACACTGGTGTCAAGGTTGAAGAGACATGGTTCATGAACTTAGGAAGCATTAATGCACTTGTCATGCGACATCCACAGACTTGGTGTGTCTGCAGTCCTGGCAAATACCATGATGATAAAAATTAGTTCTGGTCTAAGATAATCAGTAAATCAGATACAGATATTCATCTGGCATTTCAGACTTGGATCTTAATCCTTCCTCATCTTTTCTTTATTAGATTTACTTATTTTGCTGAAAATCCTTTTTCCTCTGGGAGATATCTTATAAACACTGATGAAGGATTCTGGAACAATCAACTAAAGCTCAATCAACACCAGTCTAAATGAAAAATGCAATTAATGTTTATCATATTTTTCCATGCTTGGTGATTCGAATTACCGCTCAACTACATTCTGCTATCCCAGTTGCCTCAGTCAAATTGTGAATGAATCTGTGGTGACCATTAATTAATTAATTATCCATTCATTAATTGAACAACAATATGTTGACAACCTATATGTGCTGGCTGCAAAGGGATGGAAAGCTGCATACTTCTTACTTATAGGCATCTCACTCTCTAAGGTTGGACAGAAGTCTTAACTTACCATGCAAAGCGCTAAATGAAATGACCAAAGTACGTTCAGGATATTAAGATACCACAAGTAAAGATGATCAAAGCTACCTTTGTGGGCCTGCGTAGATTTCCAGGTGCCTTTGCTGAGGCATATAGTTTAAGTAGTAAATAGGGTGGAAAGGCATTGCAAGGAGAGGGCAGATAAGCAAAGGCAGGAAAATGAAAAACAGCATAGTGCATGCAGGAAGATGTGTGCATTTTGATGTTAGCGAGTGAAATTGGAATGAGGAGAAATGAAGCTTCAGTTGTGGGCAGAGTAGATTATAAAGGCCTAGTTTATCAAGTATTCATTATATTCTATATATATATATATATATATATATATATAGAGAGAGAGAGAGAGAGACAGAGAGAGAGAGAGAGAGACAGAGAGAGAGAGAGAAAGAGAGAGAGTCTCATTATGTTGCCCTCAGTAGAGTGCTGTAGTGTCACAGCTCACAGCAACTTCCAACTTTTGGCTTCAGTGATTCTCTTGCCTCAGCCTCCCAAGTAGCTGGGACTACAGACACCTGCCACAATGCTGGGCTATTTTCTTGTTGCAGGTGTCATTGTTGTTTAGCTGGCCCAGGCCGGGCTCGAACCTGCCAGCCTTGGTGCATGTGGCTGGCACAACCACTGTGCTATAGGCGCTAAGCCCAAATATTCATTATACTGAAGGGGAACTATTAAAATATTTTGAAAATTATGGCTGCAATATTAGATTCCCATTTATGTTAGAGTTCCCTAGTAGGTTTTGGGTAAAAGATTTGAGAATAATGATATTGAAGGCAGGCAATCCAGGTAGAATATGTTTCAGCATTTTAGTTGAAAGAGGATGCTACCTAAAATAGAATACTGGAAGTCAACATGCCAGTGACCCACAATGAGTCACACTCTTGGTTTTTTCCTCCTTTGAGCACACTCTAATAGAACAAATTAAGTAGAACAAGGTAAAGGTGCTGAGTGGTCATTCCCTTGACTTGTCAGAGGTCCTACAACAAGCCTGTGTATCATGGAACTGCAAATGTCCTCTAGGAGATGGAAGTGCTTTGTAGCTGAGAGCCATCAAGACAACAAGGACCTCAGACACAAAATCGCAAGGCACCGAATTCTGCCAACAACCACTTAAGCTTGGAAGAGTATCCTGAGGGTGAAGCCTGGTCAGCCCTTTGATTGCAGCCTTGTGAGAGCATGAGAGGCATGCTGGTTAAGCTGTGCCTGGGCTCCTGACCTTACTGAAACTGTGAGATAATAAATGTGTGTGTGGCATTTTTTTATTATCATTAAATGAATGTCAATTTGTTATGTAGCAGTAGAAAAGCAACACAGATAGATCAGAAGCAATGGATCCAGCAAAGCTTTTGGAAGTAAAATTTTCCAGACTTTGTGATTGATTAGATGTGTTGAAAGAGTGAGGCAGAGGAGATAGAGTCTGTGGAGCTGTTTACATCTGGCATCTCTTAGGCTGTCACCTCCTCAGGGTCATGGTTGGTTAGTTGGACTTCCCATGACTCTGTCTGAGAGATTTTGGTTATTATTTTTTTTCAGGCTGGTGGAGCACACTTTACTGGTATACAGGGATAGGCTAAAGTTCTAGAGAATATGAGTCTGGAAGCTGGCCTCCCCAAAATAATGGAGGGAGATCAGGTAGAAAAATGTTCAGAGTTATGTTGGTTGAAACAACTGTGAGTTATGTCCCTTATTATCTCTTAGACTTCTGCAGTGGGATAAAGCTCATGGGGATACATTCTAGTTGCCCACACAGTAACTTGCTCAATAACTCACACCCTACTATTGTCACATTCCCGCTCTTCTCTTGGTATGTTCTCAAATAGACAGCTTTTTAAATGTTTGCTTCTGGGCAACTCAAACTAAGATGGGTAACTTCCAGATTTCAAGTTTTAATCATAAAAAATTTCCTTGTTATTTTGTAGCATAAACATGATAAAATACTGGCAGTTCAATCAATATGGGCAAAGCTGGGTTGAATAACAGATGAAAGGAAGCATGGCACAAGTAATTAAAACACAAAATAGAAATGAAAGCAGGCTTGGGAAGGAAGGCTGAGTCAAGTCTTAGGAAGACTGATGATTTTGGTGACTTTGGGGCTTTCAGTCGAATAACTCCAAAGGACTCTATTTATCAGAGTCATAACAGGAAGTAGATGATATATATAAGTTTTACTAAAAACAATTCAAGGGAAGAAGTGTTTCCAGAGGTATTAGCAGAGTTAAGGGAGCCAGAAGTGGGTGATGAAGGTATGTAGCAGTGCTACTGGCTTCTGAGTAGAGTTTTATCCAAGTTCACAGTGATCCCTGGGAAAAGAATTTCTGGATACATCACCTGAGCCAAGTAAGCAACAGCTTTTTATTGAAAGTGAAAGAACACTCCTGGGTGAGAGAACAGGCAGGCTTTTGAAAAGAGCAGCTGCACTGGGAGGAAGTGGTTTTTGATATTTTATAGTTTTAGTCATTGAGGGGAGGATTATTCCAGACCAGGGGTTGGGTTTTTCTAAAATTTATGTCATAATTTCTAGAACTGGGTTCCTTCCCTTCCTATTTTCAGAGCTGTGATGGTGATTTCAAACATGGAGAAATTTTAAAATGCAATGCAAAAGATACTGTAATTCACCAAAGTTCGAGAAAGGTGACAGAGAGAGCTGACAACCCTGTGGGACATAACTTACCTGCAGTTCTCAGCCCTTCTAGTGAGCTTCTGCTTGAGGGTTGTTCAACAGCGACCCCCAGTCAGCAAGCCCCTGCATCCGGTCTCAGGCCTGTCTCTTAGTCTCCTAAGAGAACAGTAGCAACCTGTTTTCATCTCTGGGTTTGGATGGGCAAGGGAAGGAATGTCGTTTCCAGACTTGGGTGAGAGCTGGTGTCATGAAAGAGGATTGACCAGAGGGAAGACATAGTCACAGGGAAATGCAGTCCCTGCCGGAATCCTAGCAAGGCGGGCAAGCAATCATATAAACGCCTCTCCTTTTGACCTCAAATATTCTATTCTATTCTATTAACTAAACCCAATGGGAGGGTTTAGAAGACAGGGAAACCCAGGGAGGTAATGGAATGTATGCAATTTATACAAGGTATTCTTCCCTTCCCTGGGCATAAATAGGACATAGAGAGTCAGAAAATAGTACTAGGTGGATGGGGACAAATGGAAAACAACAATTTGTGAAACTTTGTCTGAGATTTCTCATCTAATGGTGTAATTGGAAAACCATTTGCATGGGTAGATAAAATTCCCCAATGAACGACTTCCAGTTGGAACATAGAAAGCTTTGAAAGATCTTCAGTCCTGTTGTATTAGTTATTTCTTGCTCTACCACAAATTACTCCTAACTTTGGCAGCTTAAAACATTTATATCTCAAACACTTTCTGAGGGTCAGAAATCCAAGAGTGGTTTAGCTCAGTAGTTCTGGCTATGGGCATCTCATGAGTTTGCAGAAGAAGCTGTCACCTGGGTCTGCAGTCTTTTGCTATGGCTCCAGTGGCAGAGGCTCCTCAACCACATGGCTATTTATTGGAGTATTCACCATATGGACCTCTCTATAGGCTGCTTGAGTGTTCCTCCAACATGACAGCTGATTCTCACACAGCCAGTGATCTAACAGGAGATAATCCAGAGAGGTTGTTCCCCATAAGATGGAAGCTGCAATCTTTGCATAACCTAATCACACAAAGGATATTTCATCACTTTTTGCCATATTTCATTCACCATGTTCTGTATATGTCTATTATGGGTATCCCTAAATATAACCCATACTTAATTGGATGAAAATAAAATTTTACCTCTTGAAGAGGTTTAAAGAATTTGTGAACATATTTTAAAAACCACCATCTTTCTGTAATAACAAAACATCCTGAAAAAATGGAGAAAACCCCCATGCTTTCCTTTACATTCACTAGATAGTTGTAAACATAGTGAAATATAAGGGAACAGAGTTCCAAAGCGATGATGTCATCTCAAATGACAGAGGGTAGAAGGATGCTTCCGTATCTAAAGTCAATTGATAAATCTGGGGTGGGAATGATGCTGCCATTTTGTTCTTACACAGTTTCTCATTTTTCCTTAAATTGATGATTAGTCAATTAGATAGCCCTTCATTATGTCTCTTCAATGAATCAAGTCTAGGAGCAGCTGTCTAATTTCAAGTCCCTAGTTTAGCCATTTCCTGATTCCTTTATAGTATTTGAAATACTTTAGCAGCCAGTGGGACCTCTTCCACTACTAGTACACCATCCAAGTTCAACACCAGTGAAAGTTTCAAGCATTGGATTCTGAAAGTATGCCAGAGGCTGTCATATTCCACAAACTTCCAATGCTGTAATTTTCATCACTAGCATAGTATCACTCGAGATGGGCATGAACATAGTTGCTCATGTCCTCAGGGACAAGGATTTAAGTCATGGCACCTGAAAATGGACCTGGACAAGGACTGGTGCTCACTGTAGGAAGGGGAATCTAGAATGCATGATAGAGAAGAGGGGTGAATGAGTATCTGCTAAGGCTTCAAGATCAACAACAGCAATAGATCTTGAAGAAGCTATAACAAAAAGTTGCTAACATCTCACAGAAGTATCTTTTTACTTTTCCTTGTTCTTTGTTGTTGTTGTTTTTTTTTTTTTTTTCCTTTATTAGAGAGAGGGTCTCACTGTCACCCAAAGCTGAAATGCAGTGGCATAATCATAATTCACTATAGCCTCAAATTCCTGAACTCAAGCAATTCTTCTATCTCAGCCTCCCCAGTTGTTGGAATGACAGGTGGAAACCCCTGCATCCAGCACAGAGGTATGGGAATTTCACCAGACGGCTTAGAGTAGCCTAACTCTGTGTTACAGTCCTATCTGGAAGTGATTCTCATCTCACAACTGATTGAAGCAGGATAAAAAACCTTAGCAAGGCAGCCTTGGGTTGAGACAACTCTGAAGGTTCGTTTTATCTCCACATAAAATGAGCTGATGTCCTGGTTGCTACCCCATTGTGGGCTAGCCTCTCCCTCTGCCCATCTCTCCAGAGTGCTTCCCAATAAACCTTCTGCAACTATGTCTCAGTGTCTTGTTTCTAGAAGTTGTAATCTAAGATAGAGTATTTGAAAAAAATGAGAAGGAAAACAATTATTATTAATTAGAAAATACATGTGCATTTTCAAAAACATGAATAAATTCAAGCCTTTGTCATTTGTCAAGTTTTCACTTGGAGAAATCTGAATAATCAAAGTGTCACTGCATGTATTCCTCAACCATTCTTCATCTTAAATGGGTGATAAACACTTTTTTGTAAATTGTTATTGTAAATAGATTTTGATTTAAAAATAAGCCAATCTTTAGTTTTGCTTTGTATCCAATTATTCTTTTCAAATGCTTTCCAGATGATCAACAGTGTTTTCAGGCCCATGACAGACACTTTGCTGTGTGTAGGCACAAAGAGTCAACAACTTTTCATAGACCCATAGACCAGTTCTGGTGGCAGCATTCTCTGGCAACTGGATCTTCCTGAATCCCAAACTTTTCTTCCATCTCTGAGTCATTCATTTATGCAGGGACTTTTAGTGACTTTTATCCGTCAACTTCCTTTTTGAGACCTTTATTTTCCAGCTTCATTCCACAATCATTGAGTCTCTATTTGAGTCTTACTCAATTAAAATGTCTCAATTTGAATTGAGACTCTAATTGAGTCTTGATCAATTCAAATATTTTTAAATTGCACTATAATATGTCATTTTTCTTTTTCTTCTTTTGTAAGTCTCTGTAATTTGGTGCTCAAAAAATCCTTTTAAACTGAATTTTTACATCCTTCTGAAATTCAGGATTTTTAAAAGACATTTTATTTGGAGCATTTCTCCCTTATCCATTTATTCATTTATTTACTTTTTACTTTCTTTCTTTCTTTTTTTTTTTTTTAATTTGGGCACCATGAAAAGAATGTTGGTAGTTATATACTCTTTTTATTTAGGTAGCTTTTTTCCCCAGTTCCATAAGATGGTTGATGAGTTTGTTGATGTGCTCTCTCTGTTTTTTGAATGTAGGCATCTAGTGTGATAAATTTCCCTCTTAAGACTGCTTTTGCTGTATCCTACAGATTTTGGTAACTTGTGTCTTCATTGTTGTTATGTTTCAAGAATTTAATAATTTCCTCTTTTTCTCTTCCTGAACCTAACTATGATTTAGCATAAGGTTGTTTAATTTGCATGTCTTTGGGGATGAATATTTTTGTTGGAGTTGAGTTCTCTTTTATTGCCTTGTAGTCTGAGAAGATATAAGGTATAATTTCTATTCTTTTAATTTTGCTGAAGTTTGATTTGTATCCTAGGATGTGGTCTATTTTGGAGTATGTACTATGAGCTGATGAGAGAAATATGCATTCCTTAGCTTTGGGATAGTGTGTTCTGTATATGTCTATTAACCCCATTTGTTCTAGGGTTACATTCAAGTCCTTTGTATCTTTGTTTAGTTTCTGTTTAGAGCATCTGTCCAGTTCTGTAAGAGGGGTGTTGAAGTCCCCACCTATAATGGCATTGTGGGATTTCATATTGCTTAGACCCATCAAGGTCTGTTTCATAAATGTTGGGTGCATAAATATTTAAAATTGAAATGTCTTCTTATTGTATTGTTCCTTTGACCAGTATGAAGTGTCTATATTTGTCTTTCTTAACTTTAGATCCTTTAAATCCACTGTATCTCAAAGTAAGATTGCAATCTCTCCTTTTTCTGATTTTCATTTTCTTGAAATACTGTTTTCCATCCCTTAACCTTGAGTCTTGATTTGTCCTTCAAGGGTAGATGTGTCTCCTGGAGATAGCATATGGATGGCTTGTGCTTTTTTATCCAATCAGCCAGCTCATGACTCTTCAATGATGAATTCAATCCTTTGGCATTTATTGAAAGAACTGATACATGTAGTGGAGTTCTAGTCATCTTATTTTATGAAAGTCTGTTGTGTAGTTTTATCTTTTGTGCCATTGTGGAAGCTAAAGCTTCTGGGTGTTTTCTTTGCTGACAGTTCATTGTGATGGTCAGTGTTGAGAATAGGTCTAAGCATTTCCTGTAGAGCTAGTCTTGTTGTATCAAATTTCTTCAGTGTTTGTATATAGACAAAATATTTGATTTCACCATCAATTTTGAAGCTTAGTTTAGCAGGATATAGAATCTGGGCTGAAAATTGTTTTGTTTAAGACTGTGGAAGTTGGATGACCATTTTCTTCTGGCTTGGGAAGTTTCAGTTGAAAAGTCTGCTGTCATCCTAATGGCTCTGCCTCTATAGGTCAGTTGGTACTTACACTTGGCTTCTTGTAGAATTTTTTGCTTTCATCTTGACTTTGGACAGGTTAATTACAACATTTCTTGGAGAATCTATGTTTATGTTGAGATGACCCAGGTTTTGATATCCATCTGAAAGAAGTATGTTGGGATCTTTAGTAAAACTTGGGAAGTTTTCATTTGTGATAGTCTCCAGTAGTGCTTTCATTCCTTTGGGACAATCTTCTTCCTCTTTAGGGATTC
Source organism: Loris lydekkerianus (assembly GCA_963574355.1). Taxonomy (NCBI): domain Eukaryota; kingdom Metazoa; phylum Chordata; class Mammalia; order Primates; family Lorisidae; genus Loris; species Loris lydekkerianus. The sequence goes on along the minus strand of CAUYPK010025990.1, from coordinate 8,697 downwards.
TTATTATTCATATGTTTGAATGCTTCATGGAGTCTCATAGTTCTCTAAATGAATGTTCTGCTTTCTCTCTCTTCTTTTCTGCCTCTTTGACTACCTGGGTTAACTCAAAAACTTTATCCTCTAGCTTTGAGGTTCTTTCTTCTCTGTGGTTTAACCTCTTTTTGATACTTCCCACTGAATCTTTATATTCTCTGATTGTTTCTTTCATTTCCTTAAGCTCTGCCATATCTTTTCTACATTCTACATAGCTCTCGTCTGACTTTTGGTTCAGTCTTTCCATTTTCTTGTCCAGTCCTTTTATTGTTTTTATTGTCCATATTTAAATCCCCTTTCTGTCAAAATCATTAATTCTATATAGATGGAGTCTTCTGCAGTAGCTGCCTTATGGTCCCTTTGGGGAGGTGTTCTGTTTTGGTTTGTCATGTTGCCCAAATTTTTCTGTTGGTTTCTCCTCATGAGTTCTTTCTTCTTGTTCACCTCCTTGTCCTTCTTTTTCCTCCTTTGTCTCAAAGCATCATGAGCAAAGCCAAATTTTCTTTTAAAATTTTCTTTTAATAGGAATATATATGTTGCAATATGTCACCTGGATACCAAGTGGTGCTGTGCTTTTTTTAGGGATGAAGAACATGGCTGGCAATCTCTGTGGTTCTTATTCTTCATTTAGTTGCCCACAGTGATCACTTGATTATTTTCTCAGCATTCAGACCCTGCCAGATTGGGATCCCAAAGCTTGCCAGAATCCTTTAGGGGAAGGTCTCACAGTGCCCCCCACTCAGACACAAGTTCTTATGGGGTGTGGAACACCCTCAGGTTGTCCCCAAAGTGGAGTCCTGATCCAGGCAGGCATAATTAAGATGGCCATGCTTTAGGCCTCTGCTAAGACCTTCTCATAACCTTCCCACAATGGCAGCCCCCTGGCCACCAAGACCTTCCCACTATGGCTGACTTGCCAATTACCAATCCAATGGCAAATTCCCTCCAAGCAGTATTCAACTGTGGTTGCTGTACACTGTTTGAGTCCACCCATTCCTTCAAACATTCCACTCAATGTGCAGCTTTCCCCAAACACCAAAAACTCTGGTAAGGCTTCCTCCAACTGTGGACCTCTATGTTGGGGGCCAGCTGATCCCAGTACTTGCAATTACTTACCTAATGAGTCAGATTTCCACCTCTTTGGATTATATGCTTTATCCTGCCCATGATCTCCTTGCTGTGCTCCCTGAGTTACAATTCTGGATAAAGTCCCTGTACCAGGTATGGTGGGGTTCTTTATTTTTCCCTAGTCTTTCTAGGATTGCTCAGTTGAACAATCCTTTTGGTTTTCTTTATACCATTTTCCTTGATTTATATTTTTGAGATTCATTTTTCTTTCTCTTATTATATTTAATATACTGGTAGTTTGTGCTCTTGGGTTCTTTATTTTTTGTCTGCTATGTAATGATCAGTTTATTGTTTTTCTCTTCAGATATAAAAAGCTATAACAGTGTTTTCTTTGGGTGGGAAATATACAGAAAATATGATCATGAAATTTTTGATACATACTTATTAAATTGGTAGAAATAAATAAAAGAAAGATACCTGTTATTACTACTGCTGTCAATAAAATACTGGAGTTTAAAGTGTATGGCCAGTGTAATAAGATGTGACACAATATTACACATATGTGTGACACAATACTACACACACACTCACACACACACACACACATGGTGCCCATAAAGTTTGTGTGCAATTTAATATGTTTAATGATTTTATATTGCACATGAACTTTATGAACAGCCTATATATATATGTAGTGTGTACATGTATAGGAAAAACTGTTATTATAGAAGATATTATCATCTACTCATAAAACTCAAAAAATTAGCAAATATACTCATATTACTAGTACAAAAATATATCCAGGGATTATACTATTGTATAATAGTCCTGCATTGTGTAAAGTACCACATGACTTTAGTGTTATATACATGTAGCACTTCTCTACATTAGCCAAAACTAGAAGATATGACAAAAAATAAGAAATTTATAATAAGCATATATAAAGAATGTAAGAATTTACATAATGAAAAGAACAAGAACTTGGTAAAAAAAAACACTCTTTTAAAAGATCTATAAGGTATTTGAAATCAATACAGAAATGTTCATAGAGAAGATGGCTTAAGTGTTGTGCAAGGAAGTCATGAATATATAACTTTAAAGTCATGTGGCACAGATACAATACTGGATTTATTGGAGGAAACATCACAGCAGAGTAGTAGAGAGCAAGCACATAATAATAAACAACTTTCATATTCCAAGGCTTAGGTTGGGTTTATAGATGGTCTCTGTACACAATGGCGGGGAGGAGCCTGCTTCTGCTAGTGGGTTGGATATGCAACTAAGAGCACTCCAAGAGCAAAAACAAGCTCTGCACTCAAACTTCATTACATACCTCTCTATATATAACATTACATATCCTGAGAAGAACAGGGAACATGCACATTTTTCTAAATAACAAGAAATGTATCAAGAGATCTTCCAGCCAAGGAGCAATCCAAGGAACTCTGCATATGGTTGACTGAGGTCTGCACAGGGGTCGTGGGAATAGACTTGCATACCAAGAATACTGACATCAGCCAAGGCTGAGCCAATTCTTTGATAAGCTACTGATAGAGAAAAGAAAAGGAGTCTCTAGGGCCATCCAGCGTCACTTTTCATTAACAATGTAAAAATGTATACTTTTCCAATATTAATCTAAAATATTAATGTAATCCCAAATAAAATTCCAGCAGGTTATTTTAATAGATTCAATAACTTATAAAATTTGTAAAGGACTACCTATTTTTTTCTTAAAGATATGGATCCTAGATCTAATGATATAAAAATGTCCTCTGGAAATATATAACAAAATAATTTGGGACTGAGGTTGTAACAGCATGGTCTGTGGAACATACTAAATCAGAGTTTTTCAACCTCAGAACTATTGACATTTCGAGCCAGATAATTTACTGTTATGTGTGTATGTAAGGGGGGGGGGGGGAGAAGGTGGCTGTTCTGTGCACTGTACGTGATTTGGCACCCTACCTCCTAGATTCTAGGTAATATCCCTGTCTCCAGTTCCCCATCTCCCAGTTTTGATGAGAAAAAACTCTTCAGATATCTTGAAATGCATTCTGGGTTGCAAAATGCCCCTGGTTGAGAACCACTGGACTGGAAATGCTCAAAAATAAAGTCATATATTATGAAAGAACCTGTTTTTGAAAGAAATGGCACTGCTAATCAGAGGTAAATAAAGATCTATTGATAGCATTAAGAAAACTGGCTCACATATAGAGAAAAATAAGTCTGGATAGCGTAGTGGACTGAATAATAACTCACCCAAAGATATCCTCATGCTAATCTCTGGAATTTGTGAATGTTCTCATACATGGCAATAGTGGACTTTGCAGATGTGGGATTTTCAGATAAGAAGATTCTACTGGATTATCTGAATCAGTCTGATATAATTACAACATCCGTATAAAAGAAAAAAATGATGATCAGATGGAACCAGAGAGATTGGAAGATGCTATGCTTTTGCCTTAGACAATGAAAAATGAAACCCTGAACCATGGAATGTAGAATGCAGCTCTGCAGGCTGGAAAAGGCAAGGAAATAAATCTTCCTTTGGAGTCATGAGTGGAAGCATGGCCCTGTTAACACCTTGGTTTTGGCTTACAGAAGCTGTTTCAGATTTCTGCCCTACAAAACTATAAGAGAATAAATTTGTATTGTCTTAAATCACTAAATTTTTGGTTATTTGTTATAGCAGTATCATGAAATGTATACCTCTACCTACCTCTAACCATATATAATGGTAAATGCCAAAAGGATTCAGACATGTACATAAAACAATAAATGAAATGAAGCTAGTAGCAGATATTTTTAGAAAATAGATCTTTGAAGTTGGACTGGGAAATAAATTTTTAACTAAGACCCCTAAAGCATACAAATATGCTGAACAACACCTGACCATTATTGAATATACATTTAATAGAAGAACTATTTACAAAATCTGGGTAGAGTCAAAGAAGTTAAAATTGGCTATTCTTGCATGTTGGCTATTTATGTTCACTATACTTGAAGAACAGCAGGTCTAGGAAGATCACCTTGATATTCAGGCTGTTTCTTAAAAGAAAAGAAGAAGATAATTTCCTCCTGGGTAAGATTATCCCCCCACTCCCCCTTACTAGAAGCAAAGCCATCAACCTCATCTTCAAGGATAGGAAGTCAAGGCTAGGAGAATACTGTAAAGACTTTGTTAGAATAACTCTTTATCTCTTAAGCCTTCTGACATAGTCTAATCACGTTTTCACAGTTAGTCTAATTCAGTACATAATAACTCATTAACTGCTTCTTTGGTCTTCATTTCTTTATGAGGGCTCCTGCACAATGGAAATCTTATGTTATGCTTTTCCCTTGGTAATACGTGTTATGGCAGTTTAATGTGTAGACATAGTCAGGAACCTAAGATGGTGGACGTGGAAATTTTCTGTCCCTATAGAGTTAGGGGACAAAAGTTAATAAAGCAGCAGGGCTAGAAATAGTTGGTACCACATTTCACCCAAAGATCTGACCAAGCCAGAGGAAGGAGGACTTACCAAGGAGCTACTCAGAACTGCAGCTCTGACCTGGTAGAGGAATGCAGCTACTACAAATCATGGTTTTGATTCCTTCATCTCTCTTTCCTCCTTTCCTCCTATTTCATGCTTGTGCTTTGTATTGTCTGAACATACCTGGAAACTAGAAGGCTGCAGCCACTGGCTGAGGCAGCCCACAAAGGCCAGCTTCGTGGGTCACAGAGCAGGTGGAGGAAATTGACAGCTGATCTACAGGGTCATGAACAGAACATTCACACAACTGAGATTATTATATTTGCATTTCAATAAGTATACCTTGGAAAAATAATAGATAGGTAGAAGATGTTGAAAAAAATTATTTCAAAGCCAAAAATTAGTAAGTAATAACATCAGTAGAAATGGAAGAATAAGGAGCCCTCAAAAGTCTCTCATTCATAAAAGCAGCAACACTGCTACAAATGATCAAAGTTAGATTTTTCATAACTTTAACCAAAAGCTTGGAATAATCTAGAGAGCATTTTTTGACGAATGACTAAACTATAGAGGGAACAACAAGCTTGGCATTTTACTTTGTGTACTCTCCTCTCCTTGAAAAAAAATCAATAGTTTCACAATGTTAGTAATCATGAAAACCAGTTGCCAAGCAGCCACTGAAAAGGGAAAAAGAAATCTGAAAGTCCCCCCAAAAAATCATCCTCAGAGAATTATCATTTGGGATCTAGCTGGCAGTTCTCTGAAATCCCCACTTGCAGGGCTTGTCTTTATTTAGCTTGATCAGAACTCACACAGTATGAAAAGCTTTCTCCCTGATGTATTTGTAAAATCCATCAGTAGTAATTTTTTAACATCAAAATTGCCTGGATTATGTTAACAGTTGGGGCCATCAAGAAGCTGACCGATGTTGGCCAGGTGTAGTGGCCTGTAATCCTAGCACTCTGGAAGCCTCAGGCAGGAGGATTGCTTAAACATAGGAGTTCAAGGCCTGCCTGATCAAGAAGCAAGACCCCAAGACGAACTATACCTAACAAAATCAAACATTTTCACCTGGTTGCTTGTACCCTCACATTAACCTGAAATAAATTTACTTAAAATTAAAAAAATAAATAAACTGCAATATATTTCCTATTTTTCATACTTGATTATCTTGCTACGTATATATTTTTAATAAAGATAGACTTATTTCCCTTGAAGACAAAAAGAGCAAGCTCCCATCTCTACTAAAAATAGAAAAAAAAAAAATAGCTGGGCATTGTGGTGGGTGGCTGGAGTCCCAGCTTCGGGAGGCTGAAGCAGGAGGATTGCTTGAACCCAGAAGTCTGAGCTTGCTGTGAGTTAGGCTGACTCCAGAGCTCTAGCCTGGGCAACAGAGTGAGACACTATCTCAAAAATGAAACAAATAAAAAACTGAGCAAACAACTTAAAAGGAAACACTGGGGACTGAAGTGGCCTTAGTGGGCTTTGAAGGATTTCAAAATAATTTTGGAATTCATATGTACAGGGCTGTGTATATGGCCAGAAAGATCTAAAAATAAATTCTCTGATTTCTCATCTTTGACTGACCTTGAAGCTCTTTGCACGTGGGAAGTAAAGGCTAAGTGCCAGGCAGATCATTTCGGGGTGTGCCGCAGCACACAAGCATAGCTTCTTGGTGGGAGGCTTTTTGAAAGCTGGGAGATTTATTGTTTTGAGGCATTTAAACTTCAGTGGCTAGATATGATAAAAAATGCATACTTTACAAAATTAGTTTGGGGGGTGAGTAGGATCTCATTTGATTCATTATATTATTTAAGTATCTAGATTTCAACCTAAACATCACAAGACGTGCAAGAAACAAGAAAGTATGATCCACATTCAGAGAGTGGACAGGAGAGAAAAAGTAGAAACTGTCCCTGCAGAAGCCCAGACTAAGTAGAGTTACTAGAAACACCTTTATGTCAACTATTTGTAATATATTCAAAGAACTAAAGGGAAGCATATCTAAGGAACTAAAGGAATATATGAACATGATATCTCACTCAAGAAAGAATATAAACAAAAGACAGAAATTATTAAAAACAAAAAAATTTAGAAATTCTGGAGTTGAAATCTATAATAACTGAAATGAAAATTTCACTGGAGGGCTCAGCAGCAGATTTGAACTTGCAAAAGAAAGAATCAGCAATCTTCAAGTCAGACGATTGTCTAGTCTGAAGAACAGAAAGAAAAAAGAGTAAAGAAAAATGAGGAGAGCTCCAGAGCCCTGAGCTAGTAATCTCCACTAAAGTCACTATCCTCTCCATGTGTACACTTCTGTAATTTTCTTTTTTTCAGATTATAGTGACCACTTCCTTTTTAAGGTTAGGCATTGCAGGAGCTCTGCTGCCTCTCACTCTGGCTACTGAAATAATCTTACGGTTTACCTAAATTCTATCCATGCATTTAAAAAATTGTGCATGTATAAATATGCTCCTTCAAATTGTCTTATTTGAGTTATCCATATGTTTATTATAGAAGATAGATGGGGACCACCTAGTTGTGCTATTATATTGCAATAAAAAGTGAATTAGACATATTTATAGCAACATTACTATACTTTACAAACACAGTGTTTAATGAAAACAAAAAGAGGACATAAAAGAGTACCATGACATCTGTATTTTATGAACATTTACAGCCACTGAATTCTACTGCTGTTTTAAAGATACATAACTGTTCAATTATGTACTAAACAAGGGAGTGGGAATGACATCAAGGATGAAGGGAATAATAGAATTATATATATGTGGAAACTTTCATGGACAAATAGACTATTTTATGAATTGCAGAATCTGACTAAATGAACTCATCCACAGACATCCAGAAAAAAGCAAATACATAATAATAAAATGTGTGGATTGGGTTAAGTGATCTCTTGAAGATTTTTGATTTTGCAGTTATTTTATGCTATAATTATGCATGTAAGATTTGTCAAGATAAAATTCAGCAACCCCGTTTTCCAAAATTGAAGATTAATGATTATTCTGACGGTAATTCTGCACATTTAATACCAAAGTTAAGAATTCTGCCAAAAGGAAGTTGCCCTTTTGGCCCGTTAGGAGAGGATGAAAGGTGAGGTCATGGGTGAGGTATGGGCTGCCCATGGGTTGAGCATCAGAATAGAACTCTGGGGTATGGTAACCTGGAGACTTCTAGGGCAGAATGAAGGTACTGAAGGATCCGTGGATGAGGACAAGCTCAAGAAGGCGATATAACAGTTTTTTTTTTTCCCCTCATGAATTGGCTGTACATTTTAAAAACTCTATGCTGTAGTTTTCCTCATGCTACATGTCAATGTACCATTAAATCACACCAAGTTGTGCCTGTGTTAAAGTATGTGTGTTAAAATTAAAATATTTTTGTCTTTGAGTAGTCCCCATCAACAAAAATGAAGGAAGCCACTGATCGTTATTGAAAAGGGTGGAAAAGGGGGAGGGGAATAGGTTTGATTGCATAACAAAGAGAAATTTTGAGGGAGTGGAGAGAAAAGAGAAATGCCAGATGTCAACTCTATCTACTGCAGAAAGATGAAGTGGCATTTATTTTGATTATCATTTCAAGTCCCTGCCAGGAAAACCCTGATAATTTAGATGTGGGAAAATGCCGGCAGTGTATGATTTTTTTGGCTTGATAAGTGTGGAGTGGGTACTGGGTAGGAAGATTCTAAAGATAAAGAACAAACAAATTTTAAAAGAAGGTTATTTTGCTTGGGTCAATGATTTAACTTATAAAAGTAGAAATTGCTGTTAATGCCAGCTATCTCTTTATTTGGGGATATTATTGAATTTTTATTTTAATTTTTTATTGTTAAATCACAGCTGTGTACATCCGTGCAGTCGCCTGTACCCATTCTAAGATGCACCATAGATGTGGCCCCACCCATTACCCTCCCTCCACAAAAACCTCCCCCCTCCCTTCCACTTCCTTGGCCCTTTCTCCGTAGTCTTGTGCTATAGTTGGGTTATAGCCTTCATGTGAAAGCTATAATTTAGCTTCATAGTAGGGCTGAGTACATTGGATACTTTTTCTTCCATTCCTGAGATACTTTGCTAAGAAGAATATGTTCCAGCTCCATCCATGT
>CAUYPK010025989.1:0-12417 GCA_963574355.1 Loris lydekkerianus | reverse complement strand
AACTAAGATAGACTCTCACTGGATAAAAGATTTAAACTTAAGACATGAAACTATAAAAATACTTGAAGAAAGTGCAGGGAAAACTCTTGAAGGAATCGGCCTGGGTGAATATTTTATGAGGAAGACTCCCCAGGCTATTGAAGCAGTATCAAAAATACACTACTGGGACATGATCAAACTAAAAACCTTCTGCACAGCCAAGAATATAGTGAGTAAAGCAAGCAGACAGACCTCAGAATGGGAGAAAATATTTGCAGGTTATACCTCCAATAAAGGTTTAATAATTAGAATCCACAGAGAACTCAAACGTATTAGCAAGACCCCATCTCAGGGTGGGCAAGGGGCTTGAAGAGAAACTTCTCCAAAGAAGACAGATGCACGATCTACAAACACATGAAAAAAAGCTCATCATCCTTAATCATCAGAGAAATGCAAGTCAAAACTACTTTGAGATATCACCTAACCCCAGTAAGAGTAGCCCACATAACAAAATCCCAAAACCAGTAATGTTGGCGTGGATGTGGAGAAAAGGGCACATTTCTACACTGTGGTGGGAATGCACACTAATATGTCCCTTCTGGAAAGATGTTTGGAGAATACTTAGAGACCTAAAAATAGACCTGCCATTCGATCCTATAATTCCTTTACTAGATTTCTACCCAGAAGACCAAAAGTCACAATATAATAAAGACATCTTTACCAGAGTGTTAATGCAGCCCAATTCATAATTGCTAAGTCATGGAAGAAGCCCAAGTGCCCATCGACCCACGAATGGACTAGCAAATTGTGGTACATGTATACCATGGAATATTATGCAGCCTTAAAGAAAGATGGAGACTTTACCTTCTTCATGTTTACATGGATGGAGCTGGAACATATTCTTCTTAGCAAAGTATCTCAGGAATGGAAGAAAAAGTATCCAATGTACTTAGCTCTACTATGACGCTAAACTATAGCTTTCACATGAAGGCTATAAGCCAACTATAGCACAAGACTATGGGGAAAGGGCCAAGGGAGCAGAAGGGAGGGGGGAGGTTATGGTCGAGGGAGCGTAATGGGTGGGTATAGGCGAAACTTACTAAAGGCAGAAAACAAATGCCTACATCCAGTAAAGAAAATGCCATGAAGGCTACATTGAACAGTTTGATGAGAATATTTCAGATTGTGTATTAATCCAGCACATTGTGCCCCTTGATTGCATTAATGCGCACAGCTATGATTTAACAATAAAAATAAATAATTAAAAAAATAAATAAATAGCCACTGAAAGGAAAGACGACGCCCATAGCCCAGACTCCCAACTCAGAGTTCGGGATTGTATAGGTTTCTGATCTGTTTTTAGTGAAAAAAAAAAAAAACAAAACACCTTTTGATATGCACTGTCAAAAAACCAAAGCAGAAAGAGGTCAAGGAGTGGCGGTTTGTTGGCTGGAAGTGGTGTATTTTTCACCTGAATTACCTGAGCAGTTCCATCCACCTTTTGCTCATTTTTACCTCCGTAGAAGTAACTAAGTAGAGGCAGGAGGAGTTAGTAATATGTGGGTTCTCTCGCATTTCCTATGTTCAGCACTAAGTACTTTTTGCTTTCTGCTTTCTTTCAGGTAAGTAGAAAATTCTATTTTCATGGGTGGTGCCTGTGGCACAATGGAGTCGGGCACTGGCCACATATGTCAGAGGTGGTGGGTTCAAACCCAGCCCCAGCCAAAAACTGCAAAAAAAAAAATAAAAATTCTGTTTTCATAACACAGAGCATCACTACTCCAGGATATGTAAATGTCTATTTAAACTTTGTGAGAGCAAAAGCATTCTTCACATGTGTTAAAGTATTTGAATTTAGAATTGTGATTTTTCCCACCAATGTAATTACAAGGAATTTGACAGTGGGAAAATGAAGGCATTTATTAAGATTACTCTGAGGTGTTTTCAGAGGAGAACTAACATACGCCATGTGAAATGTGTGTTCAATCATGTGTTGGCCTTGTTGTTGCCTTTTAAAAACCTAATTTTTAAAAATTAGGTTAAAAAGTTTTAGCCTTTCTTTCCACTTAATTCTTCCAATTGTGATGTAGTTCAATGATCACCTAATGCCATTTATTGGCAGTTTTACTTTTTGTGTTTAAAAAAAAAAAAAAAAGTTTTTGGTAATGTAGAAATGCCTTGAGCCTGACGTGGGAGGAGGTGACTAAGAAGTGGACTCTGCTCAGGCTCCTTATAAGGAGGATGGACATGTGGTGCCACCCGTGCAGATCATAATGCTGACCCTGCAGGCATTTTGGAACTGAGTTAGGGAGTGTTCCCAGTGTCACATCTACTCAGAAATAAAATTGGTAAAATTATAGTCAACATTGATGTTATCTTAGGTTTCTCTTTTGATAATCTGAAGCACAAAGCTACGCAGTGTTAATACCGCTAGTATTAATGCTAATGGCAAGCATAATTCAGAGCCTTGGTGCTGGGAGAAATGGGACTTTGTATTTTCACTCACCCACAGATGTTTGATATTTGTGGTGATCCAAATCTCGACTTTTTAATTCTAAGAGTTTATTATTTCCAGGGAAGCACTTCTGCCATCATTTGGAAATGGAGAGGTAAATCTACCCTATCACGTGGAGATTGACAGGAAAAGAAGAAAAGCAACTCTTTTAATGCTTTTGGAAGAAAAATAAAAAGAAGCATTTTAGCCATTCCCATTTCAGAAGGTTATTCTCATCTGAAAAAGACATTTGAAAGATTGAAATGGAGTACTGCCACCGCTGAACCTCACATGCTGAAGAAGTAATAGGCAATTATTTTTGTAGGTGCTTCTCAAAAGAAAAGCTATATAGGACTAGGCCTTACTTTCATCAGAAGAAAATGGGGAAGTGAGCAGTTATTCAATGAACTTCAGTGTCAGAAGCCAATCATGATTTTTGCCCTATAGTACATAGATTGACTTTGCTAGAGTGAAAATAGCTTCCAGTCCTTCTTCCACTATAATGATAATACAGTTTTATAGTTTTAAAAAATTAAACAATATAGGAGACAACACAAAGGAACTGATTTTAATTTTTTACTTTCAAAGCATTTTTTGAGCACCTGTTATGTTCAGGCTTGGTGCTGGGGATTCACTAGGGGACTATTGGGTGTGCCCTCTCTCACCATTGCCTGAAGATGCCACTGAAGGCTCTTCCAGATGTTACTCTATATTAATAAAGACACACAGACTTGTGGGTAATTTTGTAAGGGATTGTCTTATATGAGCAGTTCTGCAGCATAACGTGATCCGTTCAGTAAGTGATTCTTTACTAATGTATCACTTCCCTCAGTGACTACCTAGTATTGAGTTGTTTAACTCCACCATTATTTAAGTAAAATGGCCTTTCATTGAAAAACATTTAGATTATTTCCAGGGTTATTTATTTAATTTTTCTTATTTTTTAAATTAATGTATTTTGGGAGATTTTTTATTTTATACATTTAGGTTTATGTAAAAATGAGTGGAAGTACAGAGTTCCCATATACCTCTTCACTGTGCCCCAGTTTTCCCTATTCATAATGGAGTAAGACATTTTGCAATAGTATGAAACATTTGTTGTAACTGATGAGACAGTTTTGATAGATTATTGCTAACTAAAATAGTTTACATAGGGTTTATTCTTTCATTTGTATATTTTGTGGATTTGACAAATGTATAATGACATGTATTCTACTATAACAGTATCATACAAAGTAGTTTCACTCCCCTAAAGTACCTCTGTGTTCCACCTGTTCATCCTTCTGTTCCTCCTAACACCTAAACACCTGTCATCCACTGATATTTTTATGTCTCCATAGTTTCGCTTTCTCAGTAGGTTGTATAGTTGGAATCATCCAATATGTAGCCTTTTCAGATTGACTTATTTCACTTAGCAATATGCATTGAAGGTAACTTAATGGCTTTTTTGTGGTTTAATAGCTCATTTCTTTTTATTGCTGAATAATATCTCATTGTATAGATGTACCATGGTTTTTTTATCTGTTCAACTTGGTTGTGTCCACATTTGGGCAATTGTCATTAAAGCTGCTGTAAACATTTGTGTGCAGGTTCTTGTGTAGACCTAAGTTTTCAGTTCACTTGGACAAATACCAAGGAGTATAATTGCTGCATTGTTATATTTAGTTTTGTAAGAATCTGTCAAATTGTCTTCCAAAGAAGCTGTACCATTTTGCCTTCCCACTACCAATGAATGAGTGTCTATTGTTCCATATCCTCACAGCATTTGGTATTGTCAGTGTTCTGAATTTCCACCATTGTAATGGTGTGTGGTGATATTGCAGACAGAATGGGGACTGAAGATCCCATTCTTGGCAGGGGAGGGCATCCCCAGAAAAAGGGAAAATTAAAAAATAAGCTGAAGGAGTCAGAACAAAGAAAAGTCAGCTAATTTACCTTTAAGCCAGCCATTGCTAAATTTCTGAACAAGTTTCTGGCCTTTCCTGAAACTCTGGCCTGTTGGGAATACAGCTTACACAAATGCCCCTGCTGAGTCTTTGAACACTCTGAGGAAGATAATGGCCATAAAAGATATTATGGCAAGACCTAGAAAAGATACTTCTTCTAGGTCGTTTCCTGTCCACTAAATAGTCAAAGCAGATACCCATTGTGGCATTTGGCTGGGGCAGAGACTAAGGTAACAGCTTCATCCCTGAGATATGGGCAGGAGGGCTTAAAATCCCTTATTGCAGAGGAAAATCCTCTGTGGTGGTGATGGGAGGAAAATGCCTCTGTCCCACCGATTCCTCAGAGGAGATTGACGCCAGTGGCATTCTACTCCACAGTGAACTAGCAGAGCTTGACACCTCCCTAGGAATCTGTGTGTGACTCCAGACAGGAAGCTTCCCCCACACAAGGCTCAAGTTTCAGATTCCTCAAAACTACTCAAATCCTAAAGTTAATAATAACAACAGGAGCTGATATGCTCACTCAGAGAAACTGCTGGTATCTTTGTTCCCTTCCTCAGCTTACCACCTGGGCAAAGAGATTTGAATAAAGCTGAGTGGAACAGAGACTCAGGGCCACTTGCCGGAACCCACAAATGGGTGGTGGGCCCCTGACCTCCCACCTTTGAAAATTCTATTCTGTGTCTCATGTCTCTTTCTTCATCATTGTTCCTAACTTTATATTTCTTCAGTTGGTCATGCCAGTTCCACAGGTCTTAGTAGACCCTGCCCCTGGGGCAGGACCCTGACAGATATCTCATGACATACATTTAACATCTTTTTTTATGCTTATTTGACATATATATTTCACTTTTGGTTAGGTGTCTGTTCAGATCCTTTATCCATTTTTAATTGAGTAGTATATTTTATTACTGTTCTGTTTTAAGGGGCTTTGTGAGTATATTTGGGGTATTAGTACTTTATGAGATGATCCATTTGGAGTTATTCTGTAGAGGGTATGAGGTCTATGTACAGTTTCACTTTTTTGCATATGGATACCCCATTGTTCCAGTACCATTTGTTGTAAAGACTATCTTTTGTCTAATGAATTGCCTTACTCTTTTTCCAAACATCATTTGACTTCATTTGTGTGGGCCTATTTCTGAACCCTTATTCTGTTCCATTGATCTACTTATTTATCCTTTCTCCAGTACCACACTGTCTTAGTTACTGTATAATAAGTTTTGAAGTCAAGGAGCGGCAGTCCACTGACTTTGTTCTTCTACAGTATTGTGCTGACTATTTTGAATCTTTTATCTTTCCATATGAGCTATAAAATCAGTTTGTCAATAGTCACAAAATATTGGGATTTTGAACTGGGATTTTATTAAATCAAGTTAAAAAGAACTGAAACTTTGACAGCATTGAGTCCTTCTATTCACATTTATGAATTATTTCTCCATTTATTTAGAACTTCTTTTATTTATTTTATCAAGAGTTTATAGTTTTCTTCATAGGGATCTTGTAAATATGTTGTTTATTTTATGGGAGGCAGTGCTAATATAAATGGTATTATGTTTTTAATTTCAAATTCCAATTGTTCATTAGTGGTATATAAGAAAGCAGCTGACTTTTGTTTATTAACTTGGCATCTTCCAACTTTGACATGACTGCCTTATTTCTCGGCATTATGTTGTTAATTGTGTAGGATTTTCTACATGTCATTTGTGAACAAAGATAGTTTTATTTCTTTCTTTCCAATCTGTGTACGTCTTATTTCCTTTTCCTGTCTTACTGCACTGGCTAGGACTTCTAGTACAATGTTGGATAGATGTAGTGAGAGTAAACATTTTTGCCTTGTCTCTGATCTTCCCAGGAAAACTTCTACTTTCTCCCCATTTAGTATCATGTTAGCTGCAGGATTCTGTAAATGTTCCTTTTAGCTTAACAATTTCTTCAATTTACTCTCACAATTTACTCTCTCCTCTCACAATTTACTGTAAACAGCATAAAGAAACCACATCTTACTTTCGACACTTTGCTTAGCAATCTCCTCAGCTAAATATCTGCATTTATCACTAACAAGTTCTACTTTCCCCAAGATGGTAGAATACACTTGAGCCAAGTTCTCTGCCACATTGTATAATCACAAGGGTTGCCTTTCCTCCAGTTTCCAATAGCACATTCCTCATTTCCATCTGAGATCAACCAGAAACACCTTTAACATTCAGATTTTTAGCAAGAGTTGTTCAGGCTCTTGTGAAATAGTTTCTCTTGCAGTCAGCCTTATTAAAAAGAACGAAATGCTCTGGGCTTGTTTTTAAATGACAATTTCCATCTCTCCTTATCAGAAGCATGAGAAGTTTTTCTTCACTGTAGAAACCTCATAGGGCTCCTGTAGATAAAACTCACAAAAGTATGGTGTCCCCCAAAAGACTGGGTCCCCTGGAGTTTTTAAGTCTCCAGTGAGCCTCCAGCAATGCATCAATTACAGCTCTGAATTTCCTATCCCTGTACTGGTTCCTGCAGACGTTTCTGCTTATGGGTTTCTGTGCCAGTAAGTTGTTACTCTCTGTATCTACTTGTTTGTCTCTCAATTTGGGGGAGTAGCAATTTGCCCTGCTACCACAGTTTTCTGATATATCTAAGAAGAGTTGTTGATTTCAAGTTTGTCTAGCTTTTTTACCTGTTGTGCAAATAGGAGTGACAACTTCCAAGTTCTTTATGTGCTGGGCTGGAAAATGAAGTCTCTGTTTAATTTCTGGTTTTTTATTTTTTGTGTGTGGTTTTATTTGTGTGTGTGTGTGTGTGTGTGTGCTATTATATTCAATACAGTGATCTTGCATATATGTCCTATTGCCTTTTACAAACTGATTATTTGAAGTAGATCAAAGGTTATGTAAAAAGTTGATTAATATGCTTGGCTAAATATCCTTATGATAAGATAACTATACTCCAAGCAGCATAGGTAACTATAGTGACAATCTACACACTGCCACCAACACTGTTGTCAGATGTTTGTATGTTTACCTGTTGGATAAGCAGAAGGTTCTATCTTATCATATTACTTGCATTTATTTGATGAACTGTGAGCCTGACTGTCTTTTCACATTTATTGGCTCCTTGTATATCTTCCTTTATTAATTACTTGTGCATAGCTGTCCTGTTTCTCTGTTGGGATGTTCATCTTTTTTTCTATTACTTTATAAGAAAGTTTATTTTAGGAATAGTAGTTCTTTGTATATTTTATATTTTGTAAATGTTTTCGTGATAAGTATGTTGTTTATTTTTTAACCTTATTCTCAGGAGAGTTTTTATTATTAAGTTTTTCTCCTTTTGTAATAAAATGTATCCACTTTTATCTTTAATTTCTATTTAGTTACTTCCACATTGCTAAGAAAGATTTTCCCATTCTTGGAATATTCAGTTGTTTCTTTTGATTTTGGCCTTTATTTTTAACCATCCATATTTTCCTTTAGTCTTTAAAATGTAAATCTTCAGTTCACCTGGAATTTATTTCAGTAGAAAGCCTGAAAATGGGGTCAAGCTTAATTTGTAGCCAAATGGCCAACCAATCATATAAACACTCAGAAAAAGCTCCTTTTATTCACTGATTTATAATGCTTCCTCTGTCACCTGCTGGGATCCTCTCTCTACCCTCTATTTTATGGATTTGTCTATTTCATGCTATGTAATATTATAGCATTTTCTCTCTGGGGTACACCCCCCAATGTCTCTTCTTCTTCTCTTCCCTACACCCTGCTATTTTCACAGACTTATTCTTTAAGATGGTCATTGGAAATCATTGTTTCAAGGTCACCTCCCCACAAAAAAGGAGTTTCCACCTTTTTATTGGTCTTTTACATTTTCAGTTAAATTTATGTATAATTTTTTATTTATTTGTATATAATTTCAGCAGGCTCTTTTATTTTCTTTCTTGAGCTAATTAAACTATTGTCATTTACACTTTTCCAGGCTATTTAACTGAATGTTTGTTATTTATAATATTTTCAGTGGATTATTTTGGACTTACTAGGTGTGTTAGCATGTCATCTGTCAATTTCTAATAATTTCTAATATTTAAAACTCTCCTCTTACTCTCTAATTTTACCTATACTTCATAAATAATATTAAGTGGTAGTGGTATTAGATACATTTATTTCATTTGGGGTCTTGCTGGGAATGCATCTAGTGTTTGTTAATCTTAATAGTTCAGCTGATCTCACAAAATCTCAAGACCAGAGATGTTGGCATGGATGCAGAGAAAAGGGAACACTTTTACACTGCTGGTGGGAATGCAAATTATTACATTCTTTCTGGAAAGATATATGGAGAACACTTAGAGATCTAAAAATAGATCTGCCATTCAATCCTGTAATTCCTCTACTGGGCATATACCCAGAAGACCAAAAATCACATCATAACAAAGATATTTGTACCAGAATGTTTATTGCAGCCAAATTCATAATTGCTAAGTCATGGGAAAAGCCCAAGTGCCCATCGATCCATGAATGGATGAATAAATTGTGGTATATGTACACCATGGAATATTATGCAGCCTTAAAGAAAGATGGAGACTTTATTTTCTTTCCATGGTCTAAGTCCTCAAATGGATTCAGTGGACACATAGGTAGTTAAAAACAACCAACCCATATGCGGGGGGTGGGGGGGAACAAAACAGATAATCTACTTCTTCTTCCCCGAGTTCCTTGATTTTAAAGTAAAGTAAGGTAGATTGGTATTTTAAAAAGTGCCCCCAGAAAAAAGATAAATTTAAGTAAATATAAATAATTCTGAATGTAAATGAGCTAGTTAATATTGAATCCTTTTTCCATAAGAACAGAGCATATCAGATCGTGAAACTTGCTAAAGTATCCCTGAGTTGGTTATTTGCTAAGATCTAAAGAAATAGACTTCTATTTTCATTGGCATGGTGGCTTTTAAATCTTGGAAAATTCTTAAATTTATAAAAATTCTTAATTTATAAAAAGCTTGTTAAATATAAACATAAATATGTATTTTCAAATGCATTGCTTCTTAGAAAATTAATGAAGAATAATTGGAAGCTAAAAATGAATTAACCAGTTTAGTGTGCTAGAATCAGCTAACTGCTTTATTAAATTCCGAATCCCAAAGAGTAAAGTCACTGCAAGTTTATTTTTCATAGGTAATATGGTTTAATGCAAGTATTTGGTAATGAACAATGTAAGGTGATTTTAAAAACCCAGCTTCTTAGATCTCATGGACACTCATAAGGGCCTTGGGAGTCCACTGCAGGAATCTCTCTACCTGGTAGGGAAGATCACATTGGAGATTATTAAGGTTTAAGGTCCAGTCCTATATTCCATCACTTCCAACTATACCCCAATAGGAAGGTATTATTCACAAATAGACAGAGGGGAGTCTAGGAAATCTAGTTTATAAGCAGCGACTCTGCATTGTGAAAGAGGACTGTAAATATTTTTGTTTATAATTAGGTTTTTACATGTGCATATCTGACCTGAGCCTACTTATCTCCCTCCCCTCCCTCCTTCCCTCCCTCCCTTTCTCCCTCTCTTTCTTTCCTTTCATTCGCTCTCTTTCTTTTTTCTTTCTTTTTCTTTTTCTTCTCTCTGTTTGCAAGGCTGAAGGGCAGTGGGATGATCATAGCTCCTTGCAGCCTCAGACTCCTGGACTCAAGTAGTGTTCCCACCTCAACTGTCTGCCACAATGCCCGGCTAGTTTTTCTTCTTAATTTTTTGAGGCTCTCACTATGTTGCCTAGGCTGGTCTTGAATTCTTGGCCTCCAGCAATTCTCATGACTCAACCTCCAAAGGTCTTTCTTAGACTAACTTTCCCCCCCATTCATTGTGCATTTCCGTGTTTGCTCATCCTCATTTCTCTCCCCTTCTAGCCTGTGGCAGAGGCCTCAAGGGCATTAGGCCTGTGAAGAAAGGCTCTTCTCTCATTTTATCTTTGATGCATGACTGAACTTTGAGGAGACTGTGTTACTCCAAACCTTGCTCTGTCTTGGACTTACATTTTGGGATCACAAGTAGTTACCTTTTGCAACTCTAATGGTACAAAATTTCTTCACATGATTCTATTTCAGTCATGTTTGACGATATACTCTGGAGCTAAATTATACTATCCCAACAACATGATCAGTGAGAAACAACAGGATATATAAACAAACCAATAATCCAAAAGACAAATATCTATAAATTCTTTGTTTTTGGAAGGTTTACAGAGAATACAAAAGGGGAACAATTCATATAACTCACACCAAAATGCAGAGTAGAAATAAACTTAAAGAAAAGCAGGATTGCATAAAAGCTCCAGGAATATTTACAAAATAAATTTTAATTCTAAAAATATAAAAATAATGCAGGCTACTAAAGTATAAAAATCCTTTAAGATGTACAGTAGAAAAACCTGAAAACAAAATATTAAACTTAATAAAAATATATAAAGACATTGAGTAATAGAGTCCAAATAGACAATTAGATAAATACAGAAGGTGCCAAAACACTATACACAACTTTGCTATACGAAGGTATTTTATAAGGGAAATGATTTTCAAACCTAATTTTTGTGTAAACATAACATGTATTATAAATCTGGCACTGAAATAAACACAAACATGTTAATACAAGCTCAGTGGGTTCTCACCTGTTCATACTGTAGCCTCCTCATAGCAATCTTAATAAAATAAATAAAATTCTTATTATTGCTGAACTACTCTTCTTGAAAAAAATAAGACACAAAGGTGAGAAGTATTTGTTGAAAAAAAATACTCTGATGTTATATCATTTGGAAAAATTGTGTTTTGAATTACTCAAGATACACACACACACACACACACACACACACACACCCCAACTCCTTATTGATAGTACCCAATGAGTAGAAAGACAATAAAAATAATGTACTGCAAAAAGCATTTTAAGTGTTGGTAAAATATAGCTAAGTTACTACTCATGATACATTTTTCATTAAAATTATATAAAAAGTAAAATCAGGCTTTTTCAATAAGGTAAACTTTACTTTTTAGAGGATCAAATATTGCACATGTGCTCTCTCTCTCTATATATATATATATATACTTTTTTTATACTTTATATATATATAAAGAAAGTATAAAAAATAAAAAGAAAGTATAAAAAAGTAAGAAGTTTTACTTGGTTAGTGTAATTTAAAAAAATATAAGAAAGCACATATAGCAGAAAATTTTATAATTTTAAATATGAATCTACGTTTCCAAAAGAAAAAATTTCCCTAACATTTTCTCTTGATATCTAAAATAATTTACTCAATTTTACATTCACATATTTTAGTATTTATTTTAAATGTCACTATGAAAATGTTAATTTTGATATTTTACTTATCATATTTCATCTCTTTGGATACATATTTTTAGTACTAGAAGATGAACAGTTTACAAATAAGATTCATGTTTTTTCATTTTGTATTTATGATTACCAAGTGTTTTCAGGGGTAACTACCTTTTAAACTCCAAATGGAGGTACTGTGCATGGCATGCTACATGAGAACTGTGCTTGTAATGGTGTTCAAATTGCTTTTAATATTATTTAAAAAACATTGCAACCTGAATTTTTTATTAAATAAAAATACAATAAAGAAGAAGAAGAATTCAATGTTTTACAAGTCTTAAGTATAGTGACAAATATTAATCTGAAACTCATAGGGCACTTTTTCTTGAAATGAACAGTAATTTTACAGGAAAAAATCCACTTTTTAGACATTGATTCAAGCAAAAATAATCTTTTGAATCTCTTTTCACTTTCCACATATACTCCATAGTCTTATATATAGTTTATACATATATATACATATGTATATAGTAATAACAGAGTAGTGAAAAATAAATATTATTATTTTTTTTTTTTTTTTTTTTTTTTTTTTTTTTTATAATTTATTTATTTTTTTATTGTGGAGAAGGGGCAGGGAAAGAAGGCGGGGGAAGAGGTGAGTGACAGGGTCGGGCCAGTGGCATGGTACCACATTGGCTGTATCTAG